>JARQOC010000001.1:485741775-485760709 GCA_033576535.1 Allobates femoralis
TGAAAATATAATTTTGGTGTCATTCTCAAAACATTTGGCCATGACTGTACAGTGGCGACCAAAAGTTTAGCATTTTTTTTAAAGTGTGATTACTTCTAGCTGGTTGTTGCCATTTTCCTGGTGATTCTAGTAAACAGGAAGCAAATGGTTATCAGCTGTAAGGATGAAAATTGTGTTTGACAATGTTTTATACCTCTATGCGTTAGTTTTCCAAATTTGCTGGACCAAATGTTTTACATATTTTGTTGTGGGTAGAATAATTTTACTTAAAAATATTTTTTTTGTTGTGTGTTTTTGGTTAAAGGGATCCTGTCACCCCCAAAACACCTCTAAACCTATTAAAAGCTGTCCAAGAGCATATAACACTTTCCCTACACTCCTTTTACCTCCTAAATGCAGCAAGTGACATTGAAGAAAAACGTTTTTATAGTACCTCATTAGTGATGATAATGAGTGACTATGCTATTCATAGTCACTCATCCAGGCTGCCCCTCTTCTTCATATCACGCTGAATAGGCGTGATGTACATTCCAGATTCAAATTGCCGCTCCCTGCGCGCCTCCCCTCTCTCCCATAGCGTCCGGGCTGCAGTGTGGCTGGGTGACGCGATCCGCGTCATTCTCGGCGCCGGGTGACGTATTTACATGGCGCCGCGCTGTCAGCTTCAAAATGCGCACTGCGCATGCGCATGCGCAGTGCGCATTTTGAAGCTGACAGCGCGGCGCCGACAGAGGGGCAGCCTGGATGAGTGACTATGAATAGTATAGTCACTCATTATCATCACTAATGAGTACTATAAAAACGTTTTTCTTCAATGTCACTTGCTGCATTTAGGAGGTAAAAGGAGTGTAGGAAAGTGTTAATATGCTCTAGGGACAGCTTTTAATAGGTTTAGAGGTGTTTTGGGGTGACAGGATCCTTTAAAGCATGGGAAAGACAAAGTCAAATGTATCGCCAGATGTCAGGAAGCTTGTCATTCTGAGAGTGAAGTTAGTCAAAAGTTAAAAAGAGGCAGCAAAGGAATTCAATTGTTCTCAAAGTCAAGTGTTAAATAGACAAAGAATATGGAGTCAAAGTGAGTCGGCAAACTGTGGTGTGATGGCTAAGAGCAGTAGCGATGAATACACGAGTTCCAGTCAAGAAGCTTTTCATGTCTACAAAGAACCAGTAGGTCCAGTTTGAGATTACCAAGAACACATCCAATGGAAAGAGACAGATTGATCTAAGGTGTTATAGTCAGATGAATCCAAGTTTAATCTGTTTGGTAGTAATACGGTAGCAAGCACAATATATACCGCCCAATTAGAAAACATAATTATGTAAGGTACCAAACACTTACAGTGAAACATGGTGGTGGTAATGTCATGGTTTGGACCTGCTTTTCTGCATCTGCCATTGGCCCTCTGCATAGAATTGATGGAAATATGAATTGTACCATGTACAAGGATATACTGGAGAATGTAACACAGCCAGGGGCGGAAAATTCCAGCAAGACAATGATCCTAAGCAAACATCCAATTTAGGCAAAAATGCCCACCCCCCATTCTGGATATGGCCCCACCATCACTCTATATGCCCCCCTGCTGGCTTGCCCACAGTAAAATAATAAACATTGTTACTCACCCTCCGTTGCTTGCTTTGTGCTCCCAGCTCAGTGTCTTCCAGTCTCTGTTCCCGGAATCCGATCATGTTACCTGGGGCGCATAGTGATGTCATGGTGCCCCAGTCACATGAACTGATGACTGGGACAGATGCAGGAAGTCACCGCTGAGCTGAGAGCACGAAGCGAGCAACGGAGGGTGAGTAACAGCGTTTATTATTTTACTGTGTGCGCGCCATCAGGGGGGCATATAGAGTGATGGGAGGCATATCCAGCACAGGGTGGCTATGTGCCATCACAGGGGGGCTATATGTGCCAGCACAAGGGAGACTATATGTTCCAGCACAGGGTGGGCTATATGTGCTAGCATGGGAAGAGCTATATGTGCCAGCACAGGGGGAGCTATATGTGTCAGCACAAGGGGGCTATATGTGCCAGCACAAGGGGGCCAAATCCAAGATATGGGGGCCATATCCAGGATGGGGGCTATATCCCATGAATGGGGGACAAATATACCAGGATGGCAGACATATATATTAGAATGGAGACATACATACCAGGATGGGGGACATATATACCAGGATGGGGGGGTCATGTACCAGGATGAGGGACATATATACTGATTGTAAGATGGACACTGGCATTAGAAGACGGACCTCACTGAACATTAAAAAAAATTCTCTCTTTTACTTCACCAAATTTGGGGTGCACCTTATAATCGTGGGCATCTTAAAAAGCGAAAAATATGGTAACCTGCACACCAATTAAAAGACGAAAAAGGATATCTATCAGCTTAGGTACATTGAAAGGTAAGCTGGGCCTAACAGCATGTAAAATTAGAAAGTAGAATTATGAAACACGCTAATATATTGATACAAAAGTCTATGGAAAAGTAAAATTTGTCTTTTAGAAATTACTTTTTTACAAACCTTTTCCATACACCTGTGTGAACCTCTGTGAATGCTATATTCTCAGAACGGTTAATTCAATTGTACTGTAGACATTAATTTAGGATGCCTCATATTTGCACCATGCTTTCAATCACAGTATATTATGACCGTCTTCTTACGATCAAGTTAAATATGCATGGAAAATATATTATGATGTCCATTTTAATTGCTTAAAAATCATTAATCCTAAAAATATCAACAGCCTGCTGGTTTCCTGTATACTTCCAGCTCATCATTAAAAGAACCTTGACATGTCTGCAGAAACTTTATTTTCCCAACATAAAATTACCCACTATGAAGTTAAAGGGACACTGTCAGGACATTTTTCAGTATAATGCTAATATTACCCTTGAATAGTGCCTGGGCAGACCTTTTAAAAACATGTAAAATCATTATTGTACTGTTTATAGGTTCTATGTTATCAACATTGTCAGACCCTGCAGTGAGCTCTTGGATTAGTCCTCTCTATTATAAGCAAACAGGAATAGTACAGTGCTGTATAAACTGTCATGCAATTATGAACTCCCTTTCAGCAGCTCTCTCCTCCCTCCTCCCTTTGCTAACAGAGCAGTGTCAGGTTTCACTTACAGGAGGTGTGTTCTGTTGAGGACACCATGGAGAAAGAGATATTACAGATCTGCCTTATCCAGACTCCATTTGTTTCTGTAAGCAGATATCCTGATGTGCTGTGACAGTTTCTGTGTTGTATTTGACCTCTCGTGATGCTGCACGCAGAGAGGAGGATGCAGCCTCCCCCCATTGATCTCCTGTGCAGTGATGTGGTGGAGAATGTGACAAGCATATTCATGCTTATGGGGAGTGGACAGCAGAGAACTAAGTTGATCTTTCACTGTGAGTGACAGATGGAATGAATTTCTTTATTTTAAGTTTACAGAGGATAGGAGGGAAATATAAATAAAAGAAATACATAAATAGAGTTTAAAGCAAGAAATTAGAAAATGATAACATTTACATATGGATTTTCGACATAACAGTTTTCCTTTAAAGGGAACTTTTCAGCTCGTTTTTGCCCTCAAACCTATCACTACCTGTTCCTGCACCTTCTTAGTACATCCCTAACCATCCCTGTGTAAGCTAAAGCTTTCCTATAATGGTTGTGCAATACGACTTTGTCATTTACATTTTTCTATGCTAATGAGTCCTCTTGACTACTCTATGGGCGGTTTCCAAGGCTTAATTGTCCCCCCTTAATAATGATATCACGTCAGGCTGGGAGGGATAATAGATCTCCCAGACACATTCCCGGCTCTTCAATTCAAATGTTACCCCTCCTGTGTATGATGCCGCAGCAGCGTCATTTCCGCAGCTGCACCATCATTTCCACAGCTGCGCATTGCAAATACTTCCAAGGTGCACTGAAAGGCTTCATAATGCTCAGTGCGCATGCTCAGAAGCCCTCACTTATGGTACCGCATAACAGCGAGCCATCAGTGAAGGTTTCTGAGCATGTGCAGAGAGAATTATGAAGCAGCTCAATACACCTCGGAAGTATTCGGAATGCGAAGCTGCAGACATGACGCCGCCGCAGCATCATACACAGAGGGGGAACATTTGAATTGAAGGGGCGGGAACGCGCCTGGGAAATCTATTATCATGCCTTACGGGGCATAATACCAGCATCGGGGGTGGAGACGGAGCCCTGAAGACTGCCCAGTGTGATTACATAGAGTAGTAAGAATGTAAGTGAAAAAGTAATTTTGTACAACCATTATAGGACAGTTTTAACTTAGACAGGGATGGTTAGGGATGTATTAGGAAGGTGTCGGGACAAGTAGTGATAGGTTTGGGGACAAAAACAAGCTGACAGGTTCTCTTTAATGTACGTCTGCAAACATGGGTCCTACTGTCCTTCTGATGAGCTTATGTAACTGTAAATGTTGTATTGCAGCTCTCTATAATTTTATGTTCACCGTTGGACTTCTATCCTACATTCTAGAACTGCTGTTTGCATCATCCACATTTACCTTATAATATCAGAAATTGTTTCCTTTTTCTCCATATTACGAAAGAGCAAGTATAATTTTATCTGAAGCTGCAATATTGCCTCGCAACCAGAATTTGAGCGTTTTTGTGCCAATTTTAGCGGAATGGGGGGCAGGATGTCAAAGTTTTCTTATTCATGACTGTGGAAGCTCTGGAATTCCTTACACTAAAATCTTACTACGTAACCCAACTTTAATAAGATGTGTAGTGAGATGCCTGTCCTAGCCAGATGCTCCTGATTCATTAAGAGGTGTATATACAACCCCCTAGCAATAGAAGGAAACTATAGGCTACTTGGTGCCAGCAAGCAGCATGCATTATTGCTATTTCCGTGCACTTGCCCTCTAAAATCCTGTGCAGGTCATTTCTATAATACTGATCTTACAGATTCATATCAAATAATAACACTGCCTATAACAAGGTCAAATCAAATTCACTGAACAGTTTTAGAAACTTGGAAAAGCAGCGACCTTCAAATAGAGAGATAAGGTTTATATGAAGAACGTAAGTCCACTGTAATATTTGTATAAATACAAGTCAATTAATAGTAGATTAGTCATCTAGTCATAGCATTGTTCTTTACATCAAATAACATATTACTGTTTTTTTTGCCACAATCTTTAATCTTTTCTGGTTCTTCTGAAGCCAAAAACGTTCATAGCAGCATAGTACTGTGAATTTGGAGTTTTTGGGTTAATAATCCACCAAGGACAATATCTGCAACTGTATGTTCTCCCCAATTTGCATGCATTTTCCCCAGATACTATAATTGCCTTCCACACTTCCAAAATCAAACTTATAGGGAATTTAGATTGTGACCCCAATGAGGATAGTGATGATGTCTGTATAATGTGTGGAATATGATGGCATTATATAAGTAAAATAAATAAAATGAAAATGAAATTATTCTTTAGTTACTAACCAGTGGATCATCCATGACTTAACGCATGGTCAGTCATACCGCCTGTACTACCAGTGCAAAGACATATAGGCCCAGGGTGGGAGAAGGTCCCTGTAGAACCAGTGTGATATGTGTGTATGATGTGTTTCAGGGATGTGCCTAGTGAATCAGATGCTCTCCTGGTTACACATATAATGTGCAAGTAGTGTGTCCTATGTGTGAGTGGTGCCTGTTAAACTTTGGCCTATATGTGGGTTGACCTTCACATGTCCTATGTGATTGCAGCATCTGTGGTTGGTACATGTGTCCTATTTATTAATGGCATGTGATTGGACATATTTACAGCGCAAGACAGGAGCTTGTGTGTCATGTATCTCATGTGGACCATACAATATATAAAAGATGCTAGTGATGATCCATGAGTGGTGCATGAGTTGAGAGTATGATGCATGTGTGCTGAGTGTGGTTGTATGCAATACCATGGTTTTGGATTTCTGTCAGACTTAGGCCAGGGTCACATCTACGGTTTTTTTTAGAATCCTGATCCGGTTTTGAGCTTTCAAAAAGCTCAAAACCGGACCAGGAAACGCTCCTCATAGGAGCCAATGCAAAACACCGGATGGCTTCACAAGCCATCCGGTGGCCGTCTCCGGCACTGCAGCCTGCGTTAAAAATCATGCAGGCAGCAGTTTTCGCAGCGGTTCTCTGTACCGCACTGCAGTAACCGGATGGCTCAGGATGTGTAATCCTGAGCCATCCGGCAACTGCATAGTTTGCTGATCCCGGCTATTGCCGGGATAAGCAAACTGTCCTATGACTATTAAAGAGTTAAATTTACTAAGTAAAGGAATGTTTGAGGTCTCTAGGGGCGGCTTAGACCCCCTAGAGACCGTCCGCCCACTCCGGTGGGCTTCTACTATAATTTCCCCGATGGCACGGGCTCCTCCGAGCTCCGTGGAAGTCCCCAAAACCCCCGCCCCCCGTATCACTATACAGGGGTGCCTGCACCCCTCTTGTATAGTTATTCCTGTGTTTGGTAACAATGATGTTTTTAAGTATAGAATGTAGCTCATATTTACGTGATCTTGTAGGCAGAGTCCAGGGAAATCCATGGGTGGGGCTGTTTGCTGCAGCCTCCGCCCCCTCATTCATTATGGCCGCCCCCTGTGGACTTCATCCAGTGGTGTGAGGGCGGCCGCGTCATGAAAGGGGCGGGGCTAACAGTGTGCCGCGGTTAGCCCCGCCCCTTTCATGACGCGGCCACCCTCACACCACTGGATGAAGCCAACAGGGGGCGGCCATAATGAATGAGGGGGCGGAGGCTGCAGCAAACAGCCCCGCCCATGAATTTCCCTGGACTCTGCCTACAAGATCACGTAAATATGAGCTACATTCTATACTTTAAAACATCATTGTTACCAAACACAGGAATAACTATACAAGAGGGGTGCAGGCACCCCTGTATAGTGATACGGGGGGCGGGAGTTTTGGGGACTTCCACGGAGCTCGGAGGAGCCCGTGCCATCGGGGAAATTGTAGTAGAAGCCCACCGGAGTGGGCGGACGGTCTCTAGGGGGTCTAAGCCCCCCCTAGAGACCTCAAACATTCCTTTACTTAGTAAATTTAACTCTTTAATAGTCATAGGACAGTTTGCTTATCCCGGCAATAGCCGGGATCAGCAAACTATGCAGTTGCCGGATGGCTCAGGATTACACATCCTGAGCCATCCGGTTACTGCTGTGCAGTATTCAGCACACATTTTTGTACAAAAAATGTGTGTGCCCAGCATTGCGTTCACCGCATCCGGATCTGGATGCGGTGAATGCAATTCTAGTTTTAAATGTGACCCTAGCCATAATGTTTCTATGAGGTCTGCTGTTCATTACTTTAAATTATTTTCCCACTAGTACCAGCTCTGGTCTAAAAAACGTGTGTGTTCTAGATGTAAATAACTGATTCTTTAAATCTTTTTTAGGCAAGTTTAGTCTTTTGCTTGACTGTATTCGTTGAATATATACCATGGTAAAAGCATGCTTTTAGGTTACATGCACACGCTGTGCTCTTACCTGTTCCTAGATTGCAACCTTGGAGTCAAAGGCTTGGAGCAATCTTCACTGGAAGAACTTTTAGATTCAAAGAAACCTCTTACTTCTCTTTACAAGAATATAAACTTTATAAATAACTAATCTAGTCTTTTCTCAATCTTGTTCCTTTATATAAGCGGTAAATAGCTATGAAGACCACTTTTAATTTTAGAAAGCATATACATAATGAACACAATGAGAAAGCGAACTCAAAGAAACTAAATTCAGCTGCATCTCCCTCCTCCCTCTCCCGTTTACTGTTTTACACTAGTTAAGAGGTTGTGGAAACTAAGCAACATCACAGAGATGCTCTAGGAAGGTCAAAAGTAACTACAAGCTGCTGGAAAGTCAGAAATATAAGTATTATGCCTGTTCTCCTAATAAGACAAACTACAAGGTCTCATGTATTCACATACCGATACTGACTGATACCAAAAGTATAAAGATTACAAATGTCATCCTTTTCATGTGAGTTTTCAAAGATCTAACTTCACTTACATTTACAGAAAAGAGAAGATGTTCAGGAAACTTTTGGAATGCAATAAGTACATTTTTTATTTTCCTATACAATTGAATTGTGTTTCTATATGTTCCTATGGTAAACAGCTTGTACCTTTAAATTAACAAGTATATGTTATTAATATGCTATTAATATTTTCATGTTTTTAGTATTTTACCTTTCAGTTTAATCTACTTTTCTAAATATATGCAGCAAAATGAATCATTAAAAGTATATAAACTATGACTACAGCATCACACCTAATTCTTTAGCCACATATGACACGATCACACATCAGTAACAAAAACAACAGCGGAATCAATATGAAGAAAAACTTACTTAATGTAGTAGGGCACTTTGTTAAGAGAAACGGATCGTTGCCATGGAAGCTGTACTGAGGCTATAAGAAAGAAAAATAAAGAACTATTAGACATTAATGGCTAAAAACCAAACAAAAAAAGATAAAATAACCTAAGTAGGTAAAGCATGATTACCGTTATAGTAATAATTATACATGACGTTCAAATTATCAAGAAAGAAATGTAAAAGATAACAAAAACGTACCAAGAGAATTAATTTATAAGAAATCAAATGTAAAAGTACGGTATGTATTTTTATGCAAATTAAAATGTAACACTCCATGTTGTCATCGAAGATGTGCTTCCATAAGACTGCGTTTGTCAATCTGCATCAAGATTTTAAAGGAGAGCTGTCAGTGGGGTCAACCCTCTGAAGACGTCAATATGGACATGTAGGGCTGAATAAAGTGATACCTTGATATGTGCAATCTGATGTATTTCTCAGGCATCAGACATGTTCTCAATATGTAAATGAGCTGTTAAGATCTATGGGCCTGACATAGATCTCCCTAAAGCCCCTGTTACACATAGCGAGATCGCTAGCCAGATGGCTGTTACGTCACAGGTTTTGTGATGCAACAGTCACCTCGCCAGCGATCTCGCTATGTTTGACACGTAGCAGCGACCGGGTCCCCGCTGTGACATCGCCGAACATGTCGGGCCATTTTTTGCCTGGACCATTTTTTGATCGTCGCTTTCCCGCTGGGCAGCATGTATCGGTGTGTTTGACGCCTTAACAACGACCTCGTTGGTGACTCAGATCTCAGCCGCGTAGGTCTGAGTCATCAGACTAGCTGCTGTGTGACACGGTCCCAATGACCGCGAGGTCGTTATACGGGTCGCCGTATCGTTGCTGAGTCGTTCAGTAGATCTGACTGTTTGACATCTCACCAGCGACCACGTAGCGACGTTCCAGCGATCCTTACCAGGTCGTATCGTTGTCGGGATCGCTGGAACATCGCCAAGTGTAACGGGACCCTAAGAATCTGTGTCCAGAGCTCATATTGAATGAAAGAGGGCATTACTAATGTGAAACATGTAATGACTGACCATCCTGAGCTACATACATGTCTCACACTGATAATTTCTCTTTTCATCTCAAATATGATCTGAAGGCAGATTCTCAGTGAGATCTATGTCCGGCCCATTGAACTTAACAGCTCATTTACCTTATAAGAACAATTTGTATTTCTTGGGAACAAGACATCAGATTGCAGATATAAAGGTATCATTTTATTCAGCCTCCTATGGCCTACATCCCCATATAGATGACTTAGGATGGTTGATCCTACTGACAGATTAACTCATGCACAGGATTGTGAGCAGAGCCAGTAGTCAGTGTCTATAGAATTATATAGGACTTAAAGTTACAAAAGGCAGAACATGTATAGTGTGTTGGAATATAAATAGGTATGTAAAAAATAATAAATAATGCAATTATTGCGCAGAGCATTGTAAGGGTATATGCCCACCATCCGGAGACACTGTGTCTTCGATGCAGAGTCTCTTCTCTGGCAAAGACGTGACTGTTCTCCTTAAGAGAATGCAGTGTCCGTGACCACGATCAGGAGACGCTGTGTATAGGGGTGCAGACGATTTTCACTGTGTTCTCCCCCCAAGAACATACGCATCTCCGCAAGCATAAATTTACATGCTGCGCCTTGGGAAGCTGCGCCGCATGTCAGTTTACACAGCGTTAAAAAGAAGCACTATGGGCATGGGATTTCTATAAATCTATCCACTATGCTTGTACGGTACAATGCAGTGGTTTGGACACAGCAAAAACATGTTGCGTCCAAAATGCTGGTATTCCTGATTGTTGGCACGTACCCTTAGGATGCACACTCAATAAATAGACTGTGATGGCAGACAACTTGACAGTCGGTACAAACCACGGAAGAAATAGGAAGAAAAACAACTGAAACAATAAAGCCCAGTATGATCGAAAATTTGGAAAATACAATGAATATTATTAAAGATCAGAAAGACAACAATAGGATATACACAAATTACAAGGGACGAACACCCAGGATAATAGTTGACATTAAGTGTAGTCATATTTGGCAGGTAAAGTTTAATTCCATTAAATATAGGAACGCTCCAAGGCAAAATATACAGTGGCATGCAAAAGTTTGGGCACCCTGGTCAAAATCACTATTATTGTGAACAGTTAAGCAAGTTGAAGATGAAATGATCTCTAAAAGGCAGAAAGTTAAAGATGACACATTTCCTTAGTATTGTAGGCAAAAAAATATATCCAAGGGTGCCCAAACTTTTTTATCACCCTATTTTCATTTTTGTAATATTTAAAATGTTAAAGATGAAAATATTTATTTTTTCCTTTAATTAAAAAGGAAACGTGTCATCTTTGCCTTTATGTCTTTTAGAGATAATTTAATCATTTAATTTGCTTAACCCCTTCACGATCTATGATGTACATGTACATCATAGGTCGCCTTCCACCGTTTGATGCAAGCTCACGCTGTGAGCCCGCATCCACCCCCTGACATCTCAGCTGATGTCATCACCTGAGATGTGAATCTTACAGCGCTGATCAGACTAGTGATCCAATTGGCGCTGTTAATTCTTTGAATCACACTGTCAGTGACTGACAGGGTAATCCAAAGCACACAGCAGGGATTGTGCTGATCCCCACCGGGATCGCAGGTCCTGTAAAGCAGTCACAGGAACAGAATGCTTTACCTGGACAATCTGGAGTCTTCTGATGATCTGGAAGCTGTCCTGAATCACTTTCTGCCAGTGATTTCTCAGTGACATCACAAGCAGGGAGTGATCATTTCCCATGTCTTTAGATGAGCGGCATTTCATCTAAAGACAAAGGAATCGATCAGACTGTGGAGCACTGAGACCTTCTAGTGGCCAGTGTAAAATATAAAAAAAAAATACATTTTTAAAAGTATGAAAAAAAATGAAAGTTCACATCACCCCCCTTTTGCACCATTTAATATAAATTATTTAATTTGAAAGTAAAACTCGTCCAACAAAAAACAAGCCCTCTTATGTCTATATTGACAGAAAAATAAAAAAGTTATAGTTCTTGGAAGAAGGGGAGGGAAAAATGGAAAACGGAAAATCGTTGGGGGGTGAAGGGGTAAACTGTTCACAATAAAAGTAATTTTGACTAGGGGTGCCCAAGCTCTTGTATGCCACTGTAGATAAGTATCTTTAAAAAGACTATTGAAAAAGTTTGAAGATTCCCCTATCTGGGTGGCGTCCACCCCCTGACGAACACCACTGCCGAAATGCACGTCATGTGACTGACATCATCCAGGGGTGGGAGTCTTCTTTTTTATTACATTGCAGTAAGTATAGCCCTATTAATTTGTGACTTTCCTCTTTCACAAGCACGTTATGCAAGCCATTTCTCCTACACTGTGATATTTGTGATCATTTTGGTATTTATACTCTTTTTAAAGATACTTAACTATATTTTGCTGCTGAGCTTTCCTATATTTCATGGAATTATATTTTGACCTGTGAAATATGACTCACTTAAACAATATCAACTATTATCCTGGGTGTGCCCCCTTGTAATTTGTGTATAACCTAATGATGCCTTTCTGATCATTAATAAAATGCATTGTATTTGAAAAATGTTTGATATTAACGGGCTTTATTGGTTGGGTTGTTTCTCTTCCTATTTTTTACAGAAATATATAGGACCAGAAATTGTGTGTGCATTGATCCAATGCAAATTTATACACACATAGGACAATGACATAGGAGTATCTGTTGTTTCATTTTTCCTAACTTATGGTGTCAGCTACAGTGAGATGCGCTATAGTGTAAACATTACAATCATAGTTGTCCTTTGACAACAGCCTGCAATTAGAGAAGAAGAAATTGGTTAAAGGCGAATTGAGTTTTTGCTAAATTAAGATGACTAGAGAAAAATACCTTGCTGCTCACCTGTCCTACTGTCACTGCTCCCTGCTCAAGGTCTCCGCATGTCTTTTTTGATTCCTTTGTCATCTTCACTCAGCACCGCGCTGGTGCCAAGTTGTATTCAACATCACAATATGCTTTGTCCAAATCCAACTCAATGCTTACTAGGTCCAAGCAATGAGGGCTTGATGGCTAAGACAACCTCAGTTCTGGGTGAAAGTGATGGAAAAGGGCACACGGAGGACTGCATTGTGGCAGCGAAACAGGTGGGTAGCAAGGTAATTATTGTTTTTTTTTATTAATCTTATTTTCATCATGCTTTGGTATCACAAGAGTCCTCAGAGCACAATTAGCAAAAGTCAATTCATATTCGGCAGCTGCTACCCAAATTCGAGTGAACTGACAAATTTAAATAATGGATCATCACTAGGGTATCTGGGTAAGAAAACCATTTTCACAGAGCCTTTGGCGAACTAAGTGTAAAAACAGGGATGTATTCCACCCATATAGGGCACTTCTCTATCAGCCAAAGTGAAGAGTGGCCACAAAAAGAAAAATCTCTGAGAATGATAGTACAGTATTTTGTTGCTATAGGACAAATTTTGAACTAGGCAATAAAGCAGAAGATGTGACCATATACCTCAGCTCAAAGTAATCAATTGGGTATGTGGTCAAATTTACATCTGTAACTTACTGGACAAGAAGTGTTGAGATGTAGGGCCAAAATCCCGATGTGCTTCTTGAAGTTGTTTCAGTCGTTCTTCAACTGCAGCCTAGAAAGCCACCAAAGAGTCATTGTGAGCAAACAATGCATTCAATGTATTAAAGTACTTACGTTAAATTAATTAATTTAGTCTTCCTAACATGTCAAGCAGAATTGTTGGGGGTCTGGGTCTTGAGAGCCCCCATCAATGGCTCCAAAAGCAGCTCTATAGCACACTCATCAGCAGACAGATGCAATGAGTCCCTGCATGAACGCACATACACAGAGCAATATACAGGCTTAATAGAAAGTCTTTATTATCTTTTTATTAAGCTCCAATGTGTGCATATTCATGCACAAGCTCAATGCTTCTGTCTGTTGATCAGCAAAGGTTTTGGAATAATCAATAGTGGTCTCGGTACCTGGATCCCAACTCATCTGCTGCATATGTTGGCAAGAGACCAGATATTAAATAAAACACAAGACAGTAGGTACAGTTTTAGCATTTCTTAAAATGACAAACATACAAAATGCAGGAAGATATCCAAAGCAGAAAAGTATGACTTGACTATTGGCTATACAAATAGAGAGGCTTTTTTATCTTAAATGGAATCTTTTAGTAGAATAAACCCTCTTAAGCTGTCTGAATGGGCATTTAGGTATGAGAAAGTTGAATAACATGATACCTTGACATCTGTGATCTAATATCTTATTCCAGAAAAATCAATGTTTTTTCCCAATATGACATGAGCTGTTAAAATCTATGGGTGGACACAGATCTCTCAAAAATCTGCCTCCAGACTTTATTTGAAATGAAAAGAAGAATTACCAATGTGAGACATGTAGATCAGGATAGCAGACTGTCATTCATTACATGTCTCACACCAGTAATACCTTCTTTGATTTATAATAAGCTCTGGAGGAAGGTTCATCTATGTCCGTCCTATAGTTCACTTACATATTAAGAAAAAACATTAATTTCTTAGTGAATAATCACTTTATTCAATGTCATTGTCATGATAACCATGGTATAACAGGGAACCAGGGGCATAATCTGTCCTTCAAGCTAGGGAGCCCTGTATTATCGTTGCCTCAAGAGTACTCCTAAAGGTACAGAGCGTTGATTCACCTTTCTGGGCCCTACTCCTGACCAGTCCTGATCTGATTGCCACTCCCTCTACCCACAACACAGGTGGGTAATGAAGCCCACAGATAACAGACAAGAGAAAATCAAAACTCAGTCACAAAACATGCACACACAAAGGTAAAGACTATAAGAGTAGCAGGAGGAAAAACAAGAGCAGGAAAAATGCTACAGAACAACAGAGGAGAACTTCCACAACCACACCAAGTAAATAGTACAACTTTCTCCATAGAGTCTGGGACACCATACCTCCCAGACCAACATATGATAAACTATAGCCAGAGAGGTAGAAGGATTCCACCAGCATAAATAGGAGCGGAGCAGATGTTATAGGCCTCTCCAAGTCATGTATAATAGGAGCAAACAGACCAGCAGAGATTAACTCTTTGCTAGCCTGCCTATTAATCAGCACACAGCAGGTCGATGCCTGAGCCTGCCTGTGTTGATCCCAGACACCAGAAGAACCCATCAGGCGGAGTAACGGAATTTCCAATATGAACAGAGACCAACACTGCCATGACAGTCGGCACAGTTTGAGCAAAACTCCATGTGACTGTCCAATGACCTACATGCCGATATAGTCGGCTTAGGAGGGGTGATCCTACTGACAGATGTCCTTTAACTCTCTGTCATCAGATCTTTATTTGTTACTTTAAGACATGTTTTATCTGTGTTCTTTAAATTAATAATATTCTTGTTTTTAAAAGTTGGGGATAAAACAGACCATCCAATGTTAGTGCGACTGTGATAAGTTATAAAACTAAAAAAAAATCTGCAATTACATTTTTATTTAAGGATTGAAAAGACAATCTACAGTAAGTGCTATACAGTAGAATAAAACAGAATACACAACTGTCCATTGTAGAGTACATGTCATATTAGCTGGAGTTGATTGATTGTTGCACATAGTTTCCTTTATAGAGTCCCAAATTTGCTTAGTTCACCTCCCCCACCCACCTATTATTAGAAAATGCCTGTGACTTTACATCTGAAATCCCTGTCCTCTGCTCAGTCAGCATCTCTTTGGGGACAAACTGTCCATCCCGTGAAAACTGGATTTGTTTTAATCAACATTTTGCATGGGTGGCAATAAAGCAGATTTTTCTTCTGCCAAGTTCTGCAGCTCTCAATAATGGCAGCATGATTTATGGAGTTACACCACCGCTTACAAATTGCATCCAATATATGTATCGCAGAGGTGCCAGGGAGCAACAGATAGATACGTAAAAATTACAAATTGAGAGTATCAAAGAAAAATAAAATCATGTCCCGGTGGGATAATTTGCTTCTAGCTGTGGAAAGAACGCTGACAGAAACAATTTAGCCCACACAAGGTCAGGATCTGCATTATTGAATATGTACTGTGAGGTCTAAAACAATATAAAGTCACACAAAACTAATTATTAGACCCTCTACAAGTAATATATAAAGGAAAAACTCTTAGGATTTTTAAATGTTACTTTATGGTATGTTACCCAATGGATTTTAAATACACATTTTATCTTACATGGCTATAAAAAGAATACACGGATTGACTTGGTAGAATGGTTATGGCCCCAACCATCCAGTAAAATCATGAAATACTTGTAGCCAGCTTAAAACATTGCAATGCACAAAAGCCTTTAAAGGGGTATTGCTACTCAGAACACATAGCAGTAGGTAACTCCACTAACCTGTATGTCAAAAACACTGGGGGCCTCATTCATAAACAAATTTGCTCCTGTTTTGTCTTTAATTCTTGACCTTTTATGTCTGTTTGTGATTTGCACCAAATAGTTCTTTGAATTTCACGACTTTTTATGTGCTCTCCTTCTTTTCATGTTTGCAATTGTGGGCATGATTTTTGATTTTCAGATGTTTGCGGCTAATTTATCAAATGTGACTTTTTAAACTGTTGCAAAATGTTTGTGCAATTGTACTTTAGTCCCCCCCCGACGTTCCCGGAGTGATACGGTATATTTGTAAACGTTACATTTTTGCGCAAATGATTGAGTTTCCTGCGACATTTCAAGCAAACATGCAACCCTTTGCGCTAAAGAAAATCTCAAAAATTTAAAGACAAAAATAAAGAGCAATTTATATTTAGAGCAAAATTCATGAACCACGTACCCTATTTTGAAAAATTTGGCGCCAAACATATAATCGAATGCCACAAGACAAAATAGGAAAGTTACTTAAAAATTCAAATGGTGAATTGGTTCCTGGGACAATGACTCAATAGAAAACAAATCCATGTATATTGGGGTTACCTCTACTGACCACTTTACACGCGGCAACAGGAAGATAGAAAACGGCAGGTGTCGGAGACAATGTACTTTACTTCAAAACACTTGAAGTGGCTGCGTGTAATTCAGGTATCTGCAAGGTGTTTTGAAGGTAAAAGGTACAATTGTCTCCACACCTGCCGTTTTCTATCTTCCTGTTGCCGCGTGTAAAGTGGCCATACTGGTGTAAGAAAAAGCATCATGGCTTAATGTTTTGTGGTGATGAGACTACAACAATATAACTGGTTTTAAACAGATAAATTTACAGTAAAGTTCTAAATAATTAAAAATTAGGTTATTGTTCTCGGCCTACACATACACTTGCGATGTACAATTATTAGGCATGGATATGAATTTGGTGATTGATTTAGGGAGTAAATCTTAAAGGAATTATCTGGGACTTTGCTTATTTCTTCCAAGGAAGCTAAGAATTTCCAGGCATGTAGTTGTGAACTACTATTACTTGCCCGGCACCAATCTCTACCGAGTCAGGGCAGTAATGGACCACTTCTGACTGCAATTCTGATGCTTCACTTGACCTCACCACAACAGAACAGCTTTTCCTCTGCTAGTCTGGTCTGTCAACGTGGCATCACTGCCAACATCAGGCTAATTCACAGCTGCATTACCGCAGCTGAGCAGTATAGACTGCTGTTAATTAACTTGACACAAGCAGTGATGCCCCATGGACAAGGCAGAGAACAAGAGAAGGCAATGCACTGTCGATGTGATGTCACTGGATGCCAAGGAAGCATGGGAAGGGGCAGTACATGATCACTCTGAGCCTAGCCAGCAGAGATAGATACTGGACAGAGAATGTAGCTAGATAGCAACTGCCTGACTGTAAGTTCTTACAACAATAGGGAAATATAAGTAAATGCCAAAACAAATCCTACTGAACAAGTAACACTGGCGTTCCTGCACCTCATTTCCTCAGCAGGGATACTCACCCCCACAGCCGGTCTGTTTACTCCCCTGCTTCTTCTCTGGTCTCCTTGCTCCAGGGCCTGCGCACATCATGCAGGTCTCCTGGCAATGTCCTAAGGGCGCACGCTTCATGCCTCCTAAAGGGGCAGCGAATTCAGAAAGTGTTCCCCAGCCTATGGCTGAGAGGCAATGAGTATTTAAGGTACCTTTCCCTGTTGGAAAGCTATTAGGTTGCTTGCTAGTGTGCCAATTTCTGCTTGCATCTCAGCCTGTTGTTTTCTCCTTTTACAGATTCCTGTCTTTTGTCTGATCCCTTCCTGTCTGTCTCCATCTCTGTCTCCTGCTGATTGCTCCAGTCCAACCCTGCCAGTCTCCTATAATGTTTTCATCCTGTGTGTCTTCATTACCTGCTCTGTGCTTGCCTGCCCTCCCATACCTGTGTCCCAGACCCTGAGGTTGGCTGCAGTGCACTTAATCATGCCCCTCCAGGGTAAGTCCAGTCTGTGCTGCAGTGGATCCACAACTGCTCTCATGACAGCTACCTTACTGAGTTGTCCTATTTCAAATGTATTAATCCATAAAATCACAGACTTCTAACATAACAAACTGAGATTTTAATCACTTTCCCTGGCTCCAGCAATGTCTCTCCACTATTTCTTGCATCTTTCTTGTCCGGCTGCAACATTGACAGCTTGGCTACAGTATTTATAACTGCTGCAGCCAATCAATGGCCTCAACATTTTAGCCAATGGAGATGGCAAAAGCTCAGTGATTGCCTGCAGTTGTTATAAGTGCTGTAGATGAGATGTCACTATTGCAAATGATCAACAATGACTTGAGACTCTCTGGCCTGGCGGAGGGTGAATAAAAGTTCTGATTCGTGTTTTAAAAGTTTGTGGGTCTATGTAACATTTGAAACAGGACAACCTTTTTCAAATAGACTATTCAATAAAGTAAACATACACAAAAACTGAGTCAGAGCAGACATTAGTAAACATGCCTTTAAGAGCATGTTCACATTGACCACCAGACAGACTAAACTTTAACGAAAAAAGTACACAAAACGTGTGAAAATACCCTGCAATACATAGATAAAAAGCAAGTACATTAAAAACAAAGGGTACTTAGTACACACATTTTTTGAAAAAGGTACAAAGCCATCCCACCACATCAAGGTGTACCCATTTCTGGATGGTTCCTACTCTACCTATTTTAAAACCTGCCCTTCTGTCTGCTCTGACTCAGTTTCGTGTGTAAGTTCAACATAGCTCCTTGTTTCATTACAAGTTTGGGAGAGCCCCACCCTTCATTTTACTGAGCGGAGCATTTATATTGCCTCCCTTTGCTCTGTGTCCATTTTGGGTACACCTTGACGTGGTGGGATGGCTTTGTACCTTTTTGCAAAAACATATGTAATGAGTACCCTGTGTTTTTGTAGCACTTGCTTTTTATTTATCTATTGCAGGGTAGATTCACACATTTTGTGTATACACTTTTTTCCTTAACCCCTCCCCGACCCATGACGCCACGTAGGCATCATCTAAATCGGTGCGCTCCTGACCTTTGACGCCTATGTGGCATCATGGACAGATC
>JARQOC010000001.1:485760809-485779560 GCA_033576535.1 Allobates femoralis
AAGGGATCAAGTGTCCTCTTGGTTATGGGCACTGCATGGCAGATCTTCGCCATACAGTGCACCATCAGTATGACACCGAGACTGCAACAATGGATAAAGTGTCCTCTTGTTGTAGTCTCTGGTGTCTTAGTGATGGTGCACTTTATGGCAATGATCTGCCGTAGAGTGCACAATCACCATGACCTCAGAGACTAAAACAAGGGCGCAAGCATCCTCTTGTAGTCTCTGTGGTCATAGTGATGATGCACTGTATGGCAATAATCTGCCATACAGTGCACCATCACTATAACCGTAGAGACTACAACAAGAGAACACTTGAAACCCTGCTGCATTCTCTGCATGCAGCAGAGGCAATCGAGCATCGTGGGACCATCGTTTTGGATTATGTCGGAAGGTATGTGGGAGTAACAAAGATGGAGTCTGAATTTGTATTTGTGTTTTTTTCTAATAAAAAGATTTTTCTCTTTGTGGTGTATTTCTTATTTTACTTTTAGAGATTCCTAATGGCCAGGTCTAACGTTGGCTCGACATTATGAATCTCGGGCTTAGTGCCAGCTGCCAATAAAAAAGATGGCATTAAACCTTTTAATACCCAATTTGCCACTGGCACCAGGGCAACTGGAAGAGTCTGGGTACAGTGCCAGAAAATGGCGCTTCAATAAATGCGCCATTTTCTGGGGAGGCTGCGGGCTGCAAATCACAGCAAGGGGGGGGGCAGAATGCTTGGGCGTCTCCATGCTGAGGATTCCAGCGCCCAGTTGCGTAGTTGTACCTGGCTAGACCAAAAATATGGTGGAGCCCCACGTCGTATTTTTTCTCTTAGTTCTATTAATAAAAAAAAATCTTGGTCTTCGTTGTATTTCTGGTTGGCAGCCAGGTACAATGAGGCAGCTGGGGGTGGGTGGCAGTCCGTAGCTGCCAAGTTGTAACTGGCTATCAACCAAAAATATGGCAAAGCCCCATGTCATTTTATATTTACCACAAATAAAAAAAAAAACAAAAAACCAACATGGAGCTTCGCCGTATTTTTGGTTGTTAGCCAGACACAACATAACAGCTGGGGGGCTGGAATCCTTAGTGTAGAGAGACTGAAATGTTCTGGCCCCCCCCCCCCCCATGCTGCGAATTGCAATTCACAGCCACCAAAAAAATAGCCCGTTCATTAGAGGCGCCATTTTGTAATTGTGTACCTCGACTCTTCCAGTTGCCCTGGTGCTAGTGGCAAACTGGGTGATAAAGAGATTAATGCCAGCTTTGTACTGGCAACTAGCACTAAACCCGAGATTCATAATGTCAGACCAATGTTAGACCCGGCCATTAGGAATTTCTAGTAAATATTAAATAATACACAACACTCCAGAAAAATAATTTTATAAGAACAAAACACAAACATATCTCAACTCCATCTTTATTAATACAACATAAAACTCCACGATCCTTCACCCATAGTTTGCAGGGAGAGAACAAGCATTCTCTCCCCGCAGTGTCTGCAGTCACACTGACGGCAGGAACTCGGCAGAAACTGCCACAGGGGAGTGGTGACGTCACTCGCTGAGTAACCACGGTTTCCCAAGGCAGTGAACTCAAAAAGTTGTCACTTGTGGGGGGTTTCCGCTCTTTAGGTACATCAGGGGCTATTCAAACAGAACATGACACCCTCAGACCATGCCATCAAAATCTGTGTTCCAAAATGTCACTCCCTCCCTTCAGAGCCCTGCCTTGGGCCCAAACAGTGGTTTATGACCACATATGAGGTATCGTGTACTCAGGAGAAATTGCCCAAGAAATTTTAGGATCCATTTTATCCTGTTGCCCATGTGAAAATGAAAAATTGAGGCTAAAAGAACATTTTTGTTGGAAAAATTAAAATGCCCATTTTTTCCTTCCACGTTGCTTTAGTTCCTGTGAAGCACCTGAAGGGTTAATAATCTTCTTGAATGTAGTTTTGAGTAGCTTGAGGGGTGCAGTTTTTGGAATGGTGTCACTTTTGGGTGTTTTCTGTCATGTACACCCCTCAAAGGGACTTCAAATGTGATGTGGTCACTAAAAAAATGATTTTGTAAATTTTGTTGGAAAAATGAGAAATTGCTGATGAACTTTGAACCCTTATAACTTCCTAAAAAAAAAAAAGGTTTTCTTTTCAAAATTAAGCTGATGTAAAGTAGACATGTGGGAAATGTGATTTATTAACTATTGTGTGTCACATAACTCTCTGGTTTAACAGAATAAAAATAAAAAATGTGAAAATTGCAAAATGTTCACCACATTTCCGATTTTTTTCACAAATAAATGCAAAAATTATCGACCTAAATTTACCACTAAGATGAAGCCCAATATGTCATGCAGAAACAATCTCAGAATCGCTAGGAACCGTTGACGCGTTCCAGAGTTATTACCTCATAAAGGGACACTGGTCAGAATTGCAATAATGGCAAGGTCAGTAAGGCCAAAATAGGCTGGGTCATGAAGGGGTTAAAGTTTATTCAATAAAGTAAAAAGATACAGAAATTTCTATGCGCGCTTCAAAAAAATAAAAATAGTGGTAATAGAAAACTTACGACTCTCAGGCATTTCAAAATTCTGAAAAATGTTATTCTTAAAAAGTTTTTAAAAATGTGAGTAATACAAGACATCAATGCATACTTCACAAAAGCTGAAAGTCACACAAATGACAAGACAGATATACCTGTAGGAGTTTCCACCTGATGTTTAGGTCGTCCAGTTGGCGAGTGTTTTTTGCAGATGGCTGAACGTCTAGAGCTGAGAGCTGACTAGCCACATCATTTACTGTCTTCACCTTCAGGCTGATGGGTGCAATTTCTTCTCCAAATGCCTGTCAAATCATAAAATATAAGTAGATAAGTCTTCAGTCAGCAATATGAAGTGGTGTCCGGTGCACAGAGCATTGAAAGGGGTGTTCACAATTTATAGGAGGAACATTTTCTGTGTGCAGAGCTGTGTAAGGATTAATAAGAATTATGAGCTAATTATTTCATCAAACCACAGAGTGAATCATATACCCTGAAACATCATGCCTAAAATGATGGGAACCTTGCCCATACGCAAGGATGTCCTTCTGAGACAGTGAGAGAGCTACCGGATCTATGCTATAAAAAGGCAGCTCTTAAGACCCCATACATTCTGGAGTGTATTACAGTCAACAAAACACATTGCTTTTAATGGGGTCGACCAAGCATGGAGTGTGTTTAATGATGTCTGAGAGAAGGATGGGCATGGTGGTTTTCCGGCATAAAAGCTGTCAGAAAGAACTGCCAGAAGCGTATTCTAATTTCCTGTTGAAAACATGTACACTGAGTAAAGGCGAGTATAAACGTGCATGGGGGAGTCTGACAGCAGCTTACCCTGTCTCTCTATTTAAGACATGTGTATGTATATTCAGTATAGCATAGCATGCATGTTTAGGGGAGATACAGCTGTCAGCCAAACACTAAGGTGTATGGACTCATTTATTCTTTAAGGAAACCTGTCAACTACATACATGCGGCCCAAACCACTGGCAACTTTTATCAGCCATTGGCTGTATGATCACAGCCAGGCATGTTTCACGAGATGCTGAGGTGTTTCAGAAAAAAACATATATTTTTAATAGCCGCCAAGGACTGAGCCGCATAACTTTTGGCAACTTCTCCTCTAAGTGTGTGCATAGGCACAGACCTGCCAGTCACTGTCAGTAGGTGGGGTGAAGCCGATGGGGGAGTCGTCTGTATTACTTGTCAATTGTGAGGCTCAGTCCCCAACGGCTACAAAAAGTATGTTTCTTCTCCGAAATGCCACAGCAATTCAGATTGAAGCAAAACTACCGTAGCTAAGATCATACAGCCAGGGCTGATAAATGCTGCACACAGTCTGTACCAGCTGACAGGTTCCCTTTAACTTTCTCATAACTACTTTCTTACCCTATGACACAGCGATACAGTGTCACAACATGGAAATTAGGGAGATCCAGGTAAAGAGCCAAGTCAGTATCAGTATCTTAAAAGAAATGTGTAGTGTATGTATGTATTCTATATGTGGGTAATGATATAGCTCTATACAATGGCACTGATTCATCATTTCTCCTCTTCTCTGGAGTAATTAGTTGCTTATTAGTGCCTTTTGTAATTGTGTCTTATTCTCTAGGTATTTTCTGCCATTTTTTAAGTTGTCTTTATTTTTAAAGTAAGTTTTTACATTTTCCACAATAACTTTGCTTATCCAGATGTTTTACACAGATTTTTGTTAAATGTCACATTTTGCGGGTGCATCACACTTCAGCATCTACTTGGAGGGAAGTTTCTAGAGTTTTCAATTAAGAAAACTTTTTGCACCTTTTTAAAGGATTTGCGACTTTTGGTGCTGAAGCATCTAAAAAAAAATGGTTAAAGCAAAATAAAGATACATTTTTTTTATTTTGCATCAAATTCATGGGCTATGTGCACTATTTGGAAGAATTTGGCATATATAAAATGTGCAGATATAAAGAATTGTTTTAGCACCCTTTTACTTGCCAGATATCATGCATCAAGACTTGGTGCAACCTTATCGCATCCCTCTGCACTCCTGTCATTACTCTATACCAGGGTCCCCCAACCTGTAGCTCGGACGCCTTGTGGGTCACGAGACCATGATAGCTCGTGGCTGTCTTCCAGCTTGGTGCACAAGCACCGGGTCTAGCTAACAGCTATGAAGAGTAGGTCTTCAGATGGTGACTTTTGTGAGTAGCCCTACAAAGAAAATCAGATCTGAATGGGGGTAGAATAGAAACCTCTGGATCTTGGTATATACTGCCTTGGTTTGATTTCTGCTGAAACTACTCTGGGTATCACTACTGTGAGGGGGATGGGAACAGGATGTGGCTCGCGACCCACTCTCAGAGCTGAATGTGTCTCGTGGCCCTCGTTCAAAGTTAAATGTGGCTCTAAAGGTAATATGGGTTGGGGACCTCTGCTCTATACTATAAGGGTAATTGAGGACTGTAGTTTAGTTGTAACATAATAGTAGAAGTATCCAGCTTCTTTTTCTACACCTGAAACATAAGTGCATACATAGAAATGTAAAACATTATCCCCCCAACAAATGCAATAGTTGTATTAATCATAGTCTCCATCTCTGACATACTCTCATCATCAATGGAACTGGAAACAGGGCTGCCACTGGGAATTTTAGGGCCCCCCACTGGCAAAATTTTGCCCCCCCCCTTCCCTGAGACCCTACCCCAGCTCCACCTCCACCTAAGCTCTACCCCAACTCTGCCTCTGCCCAGGCTCCGCCTCCACCCAAACATGCATACACGTACATATTATATACAGTGCTGTGCAAATTAATTGGGACAAAGCATTTTTGTAAGTAAAATCGTAAGTAACAAAATGTGGTTTGACTAGGTTTAGTCAGAAAATAACAACTAGCTGCCCCTTCAGTTTCAGTTGAGAGCTTGTTTTTGTGAGGAGTGGTTTAGTGTACTTTTTTTTCTTGTGTGATTCGTGCCTGTAAAAATGGATGTTACTCCACGGAAGAGGTCTAGAATTATTACTCTTAATGAACATACAAGTCTGAATGTAAGAGAAATCGCTTCCATCGTTGGTATTGGAAAATCTACCGTTTCAAGAATAATTCACACACAAAAATGAAGCTGGATCGTTTTCTCCAAAACAAAAAGGGAGAAAAGAGAAATATGGAAGTAAAAGAAAAACGACACCAAGAACCGATAAAACACATCAGAAATAGTAAAGCTAATACAAGAAAAACAAGTAAAAACTTGCTTTGTCCCAATTAATTTGTACAGCACTGTATATATATATATATATATATATATATATATATATATATATATACATACAGTGCCTACAAGTAGTCTTCAACCCCCTGCAGATTTAGCTGGTTGACACATGCGGAATTAACTTGGCATTGTGACATTTGGACTGTAGATCAGCCTGGAAGTGGGAAATGCACTGCAGCCAAAAAGATTTTTTAATTTTTTTTTTTTTTTTTTAAAGCGTTAAAAGTTAATTCAGAGGGTCATTTATTATTCAACCCCTCAAACCACCAGCATTCTGTTTGGTCCCCCTAAAGTATTAAGAAGTAGTTCAGGCACAAAGAACAATGAGCTTCACATGTGTGGATTAATTATCTCTTTTGCCAGCCTTTTCTGACTATTTAAGACCCTCCCCAAACTTGTGAACAGCACTCATACATGGTCAACATGGGAAAGACAAAGGAGCATTCCAAGGCCATCAGAGACAAGATCGTGGAGGGTCACAAGGCTGGCAAGGGGTACAAAACCCTTTCCAAGGAGTTGGGCCTACCTGTCTCCACTGTTAGGAGCATCATCCGGAAGTGGAAGGCTTATGGAACTACTGTTAGCCTTCCATGGCCTGGACAGCCTTTGAAAGTTTCCTCCCGTGCCAAGGCCAGGCTTGTCCGAAGAGTCAAGGCTAACCCAAGGACAACAAGGAAGGAGCTCCGGGAAGATCTCATGGCAGTGGGGACATTGGTTTCAGTCAATACCATAAGTAACGTACTCCACCGCAATGGTCTCCGTTCCAGACGAGCCCGTAAGGTACCTTTACTTTCAAAGCGTCATGTCAAGGCTCGTCTACAGTTTGCTCATGATCACTTGGAGGACTCAGAGACAGACTGGTTCAAGGTTCTATGGTCTGATGAGACCAAGATCGAGATCTTTGGTGCCAACTACACACGTGACGTTTGGAGACTGGATGGCACTGCATACGACCCCAAGAATACCATCCCTACAGTCAAGCATGGTGGTGGCAGCATCATGCTGTGGGGCTGTTTCTCAGCCAAGGGGCCTGGCCATCTGGTCCGCATCCATGGGAAGATGGATAGCACGGCCTACCTGGAGATTTTGACCAAGAACCTCCGCTCCTCCATCAAGGATCTTAAGATGGGTCGTAATTTCATCTTCCAACAAGACAACGACCCAAAGCACACAGTCAAGAAAACCAAGTCCTGGTTCAAGAGGGAAAAAATCAAGGTGATCGAGTGGCCTAGTCAGTCTCCTGACCTTAACCCAATTGAAAACTTGTGGAAGGAGCTCAAGATTAAAGTCCACATGAGACACTCAAAGAACCTAGATAACTTGGAGAAGATCTGCATGGAGGAGTGGGCCAAGATAACTCCAGAGACCTGTGCCGGCCTGATCAGGTCTTATAAAAGACGATTATTAGCTGTAATTGCAAACAAGGGTTATTCCACAAAAGATTAAACCTAGGGGTTGAATAATAATTGACCCACACTTATACCCTGAAACCCTGAAGAAGACTGCTGCTAGCTGTATACACAATGGAGACTGCTGCTAGCTGTATACACAATGGAGACTGTTGTGGGCTATATACACATTATAGACTGCTGATAGCTGTATACACAATAGAGACTGCTCATAGCTGTAAACACAATGGAGACTGCTGCTAGCTGTATACACAATAGAGATGTCTGCTAGCTGTGCACACAATGGAGACTGCTAATAGCTGTATACACAATGGAGACTGCTGTGGGCCGTATAAACATTAGAGATTTCCATCTGTATATTTTGTATACACAGCACTAAACAGTACATACAGGTCCACACTATACCATACAGTACATAGACAAACTAATGCAACATGTAATGTGGACCTGTAGTGCTGTGTACAGACAAACACAGTATAAATTAAGGCTGGAAGGAAATAGCGCACATAGGGTATATCTGTGGTTGAATTAATAACTTCATGCCAACACTACTCACCTAATAATGGTTGTGGGGTCACAACCAAACCAAATCACTTGTGGTTTATCCAGTGATAACCTGATGACTGGCTGCTGCAATCTCCCTTGGATAAATAACAAGAGTGGTGTGGAAAGAAAAGGGTTTTCAGACCGCGCTCCCGTCTGCAGGAATAATCTCAACTCGCGGAGATATATTTAATGTGATTTTTATTTCCTACGCGTTTTGGGATTAACCCTTCATCACAAAAAAAAATCACAAAGTTAACAGATGTACTAGGTTAACAAATGTACCAAGTTAACAGATATACCATGTACATCTGTTAACCTTGTGATTTCTTCCTGATGAAGGGTTAATCCCAAAATGTGTAGAAAATAAAAATCACATTAAATATATCTCCGTGAGTTGAGATTATTCATACAGGCGGGAGTGCGGTCTGAAAATCCTTTTCTTTCAACACCACTCTTGTTACAGAGAGACTCAGTCAGATGGTCAAACAGACACACAGTTAGAAAGACAGACACTAGACACACAGGCACACATACTTCATGCTCATACCACCATAGGACCTGTGATGATTTCACATGGAGGGGAGGAGTCAGGGTTCACATGATCAGCTCAGGGAGGGATCAGGGACATGATGAAGTTGGTGGGAAAGCCTGGGATGGGATGTACACCTGTTGATCCTGATTGGTCTGAGTAAGATCCTGCTTTAAGGAAATGGCCCCGCCCCTGTTTGTCTGCTGCATTTAAAAAAAGGTAAACAGAATTCATGGCCAAAATGAATCTGTTTGCTAACTGAAGCTCATGGAAGCAGAAAGGCCACACTGATTATTGTGGGGTCTGTCAGGTTCTTCGTTTGTGTACATTTTTAGAATGTAATATGCAGAACTTTTTCTTTAGTTCTAAAAACAAAATTCAAATTTGAAACCAGAAAGACCCCATAATAATCAAAAAGGTCTCTCAGCTTCTGTTGGCATCAGTTAACAAAATGAATTATTTTGGACATGAATTCCATTTGTCTGTTCCTTAAAGGGACACTGTCAAGTCATTTTTCAGTATGATACTAATATTACCCTTAAAAAGTGCCTGGGCAGACCTTTTTAAAAACATGTAAACTCATTATTGTACTGTTTGCAGTTTCCATGTTATCAACATTGCCAGATCCTTCAGAGAGATCCTTGATTGGTACTCTCCATTATAAGCAAAAAGGAATAGTCCAGCTGCTGTATAAACTGTCATGTAATTATGCACTCCCTCTCAGCAGCTGCCTCCTCCCTCTCAGCAGCTCTCTCATCCCTCTCAGCAGCTCTCTCATCCCTCTCAGCAGCTCTCTCCTCCCTTCTCCCTTTGCTAACAGTGCAGTGTCAGGTTTCACTTTCAGGAGGTCTGTTCTGTTAAGGACATGGAGGTAGAGAGCTATTACAGATCTGCCTTATCTAGACTCCATTTGTTTCTGTAAGCAGGTATCCCTGCTGTGACAGTTTCTGTGTTGTATCTGACCTCTTGCTTGGCTGCAAACACAGAGAGCAGAGAGGAGAATACACCCCACTCCCAACTTATCTCCTGTGCAGTGATGTGAATATGTGACAAGTATATTCATTTTATGGGGAGTGGACAGCAAAGAACTAAGTGGATCACTCACTGTGAGTGACAGATGGAATGAATCTCTTTATTTGAAGTTTACAGAAAATAGGAGGGAAATATAAATAAAAGAAATACATCAATAGTGAGAGTTTAAAGCGAGGAAATAGAAAATAATAGCCGTTACACATGGATTTTTGACCTGACAGTTTTTGTTTAAATAGAACAAATTAAACTTGAAAATAGACTTGTGAACTCAGCTTTAATTGAGCGCTTCAGTCCTCCATCCCCACTATCGTTCTGGTTCTACTTTATTCATGGTATCATGGAACATTAGATCTATTTATTTTTTTTACTCACATACTGTTATTTTTTAATGTTTCTATATATTTTATTAGACCAAACTTGTAGAACAGTAATAACAGTTTGATATAATAAAAAAGCAGACATAAATAATTTGAATGCGCAGCAAGTGTTGTGTTGTATTATTAAATAAATACATCAGCTCCAACATTAAAAGCGTAATCTCCTCTTTTACTTTATAGTATATCAGGGCTTCCCCTCTACATTTTCACCATTTACAACATCAAGGCTACAATTTGATCCTAGCGGAAATTACATTGCTCTAGATTGAAAAAGCCACATTGGAGAGCTTGTTATGTATCTAAAATGCACTTGATTCACCCAGTTTCTGCTGAAGTCAGATACTGCAAATGCAATTTCTGAGTAAAAAAATCAATATCATAATAATCATATGGGTTTTTGAGCTGGTGCTTGGAACACCATATACCTTAACCTTTGCTCAATGAAAGGCATCACTACTAGCCCCTTGATCAGATGTTTGCAGCTCCGATGGTGGATACTCTGAAATTCTCCACAATTTTTCATATTACACCCACAAATGTAAATGTACTTTATTGGGATTTTATGAGATCTACCAACACATGACATTTCTGCAAAGTGCAAATGGGACTTCTTAGGCCTTGCTTTCAAAAATGGTTTTCATCTTGACACTCTTTCATAAAGGCCAGATTTGTGGAGTATGCTAATAGTTGTCCTGTGGACAGATTCTCCCACCTGAGTTGTGGATGTCTGCAGCTCCTCCACAATAACCCTGGGTGTCTTGCCTGCTTTTGTAATTACTGTTCTCCTTGCTCGGGATGTCACTTTAAGTAGAAAAACATATATTTGTAGGTGCCATACTCCTTACATTTTTGGATGATGGACTGAAAAGTGCTCTGTGAGATATTTTTTTGTAACCTAACTTTGCTTTACAGTTCTCCACAACTTTATCCCTGACCTGCCCAGCGTATTACTTTGCTTTCATGATGCTGTTTGATCCCTAATGTTCTCAATCAATCAAACCTCTGAGGCCTTTACAGAATAGCTGTACCTATACTAAAAAAAATTACAAACAGGTGGACTCAATTTAGCTAGCAGCGATTTTTTTGAGCTGCCGCAAGTGCCGGATCTGGCAAAACCGCACTTGCCGCAACCGAATGCAAGTCACATAGGGAATGAATGGGGCTAGTCGCAAGTGTTCTGTTACAGGGCAGATGCAGCAAACCTGCCGGATCTGCTGCAAATTTCAAGTAACACTGATGTGAAAGGTGCCTTACTAATCAGCTGACTTCTGGAGGCAATGGGTAACATGATTTTATTTAAAGGTATTTCACTATAGGGGTTGAATACAAATTCATGTCATAATGTTCACGTTAATATTCTTAAAATATTTCCTTACACTTCTCAAATACTTGCTACTTCCTATTCATCTGTCTCCACATTCTCCATACAACCAATAGCAAGTGTATTTATGCAGTTGTGGCTGATGACCCCTATTTATCATAATGATGGCTAGACCAGACTACAAGCATATTCAGAGGTGTAACTATGTTTCATGGCGCCCGGGGCACAGCTCTATTTCGGCGCCCCCCCCCAGAGTAGGTGAGGGGGGGGGCTTTTGCTGCCCTGCAGCCTTGGTTGAGGATCGGGGGGTTGGGGGGAATTATTATACCTCATAGTGTGTGCCTGCCTGAGGTATACATATATATATACCTGGGGTATATATATATGTATACCTCAGGCAGGCACACTATGGGGTGTATATATGTATACATCCACAGGCACACACACTATGAGGTATATTATACCTCATAGTATGTGCGTGTGCCTGCACCTGCCCTGATGTAGATGATATATATACACCTCATAACTCCTAGCTGGCCAGCCCAGGACAGGCACCCCCACCCCAATTCCCCCCCCCCCCCCGGCTGTTTAGGGTTACTTTTTTTTACCTCATTAGGACTGGAGTACAGTTGTAGGCGCAGCTAGCCTAGGACGGACCGGACCCGGACGACTCAGTCAGAGGCAGGAGTTGGGACTCAGGAGGAGGCAGGCCACAGCAGTCAGCAGCTCCTGCCCTCGGCTCCTCTCCTTCACCTCTCCGTCCCACTGTGCGGCGCACGGGGGACGTCAGCCGCAGCGCGACGTGACCGGGGAGGGGGAGGGTGGTAACTGCTGGCAGGGGGCAGACCAGCAGCAGGGGTTGGTTGTGTGCACCCATGCACAGCTCCGCAGCCGCCCGGGGCCGTGCACACACAATATGCGGTGAGGAGATTAGTTCCGGCGGCGGCGCTGCAGTGCAGCCGCGGCTGGTCACCTGATGATGGCACCGCACCAGCGCCCCCTACTGACTGGCGCCCGGAGCAAAAGGTCCGGCTGCACCCCCCTAGATACGCCCCTGAGCATATTCTACCTAATGTGTCCCCTTATTTCCTTTTCTAAGCGTGTGAGCACAGACCTCACTGCTCCTGTTGCTGTTAACTACTAAAATATTCACCTTTTGCATCATAATTTGAATGCCAGATTCCTTTCTTCAAGCATATTTAAAGTTTGCTCAACAACATTTAGCAAGCCTGTGAAATGCTGGGAGAATATAGTTTGGTCAGATGAGACCAACAATGAATTCTTTGTATACCATAATACACACCATATATGGTGGCCAAAACACACTGCTTATTACCCCCAAAACACCATACTGACAGTGCAGTTTGGAGGTGGGAACATCATGGTAGGGGGGTTTTCAGCATAAGACATTGGCAACTATATACGATGAAGTCTGATCAAAAGTGATCACCATGATGTGGACAAAGTGCAACTCGACATGCGTCATTTGAAGCCTGAAAATAAATATGATGTGCATTGTGATCCGCTGTACAAGCTGACATACTGTGTGTGGTGGTAGAGCAAAGTATAGTTTGTGAGCTCCAATGGGGACAGATACCTGCAAACAATTTGGGTCTATAAATATATAGTGATAATGAGAAGATGTATTTACAGGGTTCTCCATTATGAGGTGTGAGCAAGAGCTAGCACTGCTCTAATAACCACTTGCAGATTTACATGCACACGTATCTGTAGAGACAGGTTTACGAGGGGTTAATATGCTTTATTTTGTTCTCTCGGGCCTCTCTGGATGATGTAAGACAGTTGCCATAGTGATGTACATACACAGACTGAAAGCTGCGTCTCTATTGGTTGTGTGTGGTCACATGGTTCCCCATGTGATCTATGCTTCCATGATGTGTAATCAGTTAGTCCACAATCTCCAGGTTTGTGATGTTGTAAATTACACTGTCAGGTCTGAGAGATCCCAATTGGCTGGCCAGCCTTTTTAAGCACACTACACAGCCCAGGTGGTCACCCCCTGATGAAGGTGGAGCCGTAACGATCGTAGGGGTCGGGTCAGGGGCACCACTGTCCTGTGGCACATGAGCACTAGAGCACCTTATCATAGGTAATTACAATGGGGCAGTCTGCCAGAATGTTGGTTTAATGCTGGTTATCATGCAGCAGCTGCATGTAACTAGGTTCTAGCAGTGCAATAAGAACTTAAGATCAGAATTGTATAAGCATTAAGCCATGTATGTATATAGATGTATCCAGGATTGATTGTACCTGGGCTGATTGTGCCCAGCTGGATTCTAAGTTGTATATAATACACATATGTACAGCCATTTGGTTATTGAATATCTTATGTACTTCTGATGTGTTATCATTCTGGTTGGAACAGCCCTATAAACAATATGTGATTCTGTATAAACCCATTGTGCCTCAGTGGTGCAGCCTGCCATACTGCTGCTTGTTCTGTGGTTGAAATCTCTGTTTTTATCTATCATTAAAAATCACTGTTTTTTTGCAATTACATGACGTTTGATCGTGATTATCTGTATCTATATCGTGTACCTAAGGTGCGATTAGTCGTGTCCATGAAGGGAATAGTTTGTTTGGACAATTGTGGCAAGAATATAAACTATTCCTAAATGAAGTTGGTTAACCATACTGACAGTGCAGTTTGGAGGTGGGAACATCATGGTATCGGGGTTTTCAGCATAAGACATTGGCAAACTTCATATGATGAAAGGAAGAGTGAATAGACAAATGTGCAGAGACATTCTTGATAAAAATCTTCTGTAAGGCTGCCTTCACACTTGCGTTTGAGTCTGCATGCAGACGGCATGCAGGCGCAAATGCAGGCAAACGCAGCCCATACTAATGTGAATGCAGCGGAGAATCTCCGCATGCATTCACATTAGTATGGTGCCCGGGCAGCCAATCAGCTGTCTCTGGGGGCGGTCGGGAGGAGGAGATCAACGGCAGAGATCTCCTCCCGGCACAGCTGATCTCCCGCCGGTGTCAGCGGGGAGATACAGCTGATCTGACAGCTGTTTAAATCTCCCGCGCTGACACCGAATAGGGTGATATCAGTGCAGGAGATATGAAACAGCTGATCGCTGCTTCAAATCTCCAGCACCGACATCACCTATTCGGTGTCAGCGCGGGAGATTTAAACAGCTGTCAGATCAGCTGTTTCTCCCTGCTGACACCGGCGGGAGATCAGCTGTGGCTCTGCATAATCTCCCGGTGGCCGCCACTGATCACCGGCGGCCAGCGGGAGAGATTTCAATGAGATCCGCAGCATTCTCCTGCGCTGTCATGCGGAGGACACTACGAATCCATTGAGATCCATGCATTTTTTGTGCGATTGCGGGCGCTTGTGGATAAAACTAGCACCCACACGCACAAAAAATGCTGCATGCTGCGTTTGCAGTGCGGTCAGAGGCCGCATAAATTATGCGCATCCGTACGCAAATGCGGCCAAATGCAGCCATACGCAGGCACATGTGTTCCCATGTTAAACATAGGAACGCATGTGCGCAAGCATTTGGCTGCGTTTGGTGCGCTGCGCTCCAGACGCAAGTGTGAAGGCAGCCTTATATGGACATTTGAGGAAGACAATGATCCCACAGTTAAGAAATCCCTCAATTGGTTTCAGAGAAATAAAACAAAGCTGCAAGAATGGCCCAACGAATCACTTCACCTGAATCCAATAGAAAACTTCTGGAAGGAACTAAAGCTCAGAAATCATAGAAGAATCCGATGGAATGTTTAGGATTTGAAGAATGTTTTGTTGAAGAATGGGCCAAAATCACCCAGCAATACACGCTACTAGTTTCTCCATACAGGAGGTGTATTAAAGCTGTTATGGTTTTTGTACAAACTATTAAATGACAGTAAGAGTGTTCACTACTTTTCCTATGTAATTTTTCATTATTACACACAACTTAATTTATGGACATCTATGGTATATTTTCTTTGCCGGTCTGCTTTGGATGGGTTGTTACCGACATCTGGTGAGAAAGTCATTTCAATAGCATATAATTTACTTAGAAAATTGGTGATGTGTTAAATACTTATTTCCTCCTCCTTAGTGATGGCATGACCTTAACAAAGTCCTGATTGCAACATCATTGATTCTAAAATTACATGAAGAGATTGAAAGATTGGTGCAAGTGTGGCGCCCCTGTGACTAGGCACCACAGGGTAGTATTGCACCTTAATACAAAAATGTGTTTTTCCCTGTAAAGTCATCAGTTCAGGGTTCACGTTATGGAGTCTGTTTTTACACCCACCTAGGACCACACCACTTAGAATAGGGGGGGCCGGTAATTTAGTAGGTCCCAGGGGGGTGGAGCCTAGGATAGAGTAGTGGGAGCGAAAGTGACAGTTAGTGCTGGGAAGGCAGTCAGGGAGGACTAGCCTGACAGAGACGCTGCGAAGAGGAACCCTCACCTTCACGGGGGGGACCAGGACAGAGGGCAACGAGCCAGGAGTGGTAGGAGCCGGCTGGTCACGTTGGAGAGCATCGGCATTGCGGGTAGCCGAAGTAGTCAGGTGTTTATCCCTGGCTATCGACCGACGAGCGGCGGGCCCAATATAACCGGGTTGCCATACGCACCACAAGGTACCTCGCCCCTCAGGACCGCACTAGATCCAAGATCACAGGGGTAACGGCCCAAGTACCGACGTCGGTTGAGTGTCTCTTCTCCTCTTAAATCCGGGAAAGGTCACCCGTGCCCCACCGTGAGAGATCAAGGGACTGGCGGGAGAGCTCTGCGAGGGTGGAGAGTAAGAAGGACAAGTTATCCCAGAAAGCCATAGAAGGAAGGACATCTAGAGACTCCATAACAGGGAACCTGGAGCTGGTGACCGACCCCTGGTAAACCGGACTGTACCGTATGCCATCATCATCTGCCGGTACTCATTAAAGTGAAGTAAAGTTGAATTGGACTCTGTTGTCCTTCTTGCGGTGCCCGGAGGGCTCAGCATCAGCAGCAGCTCAGCAGAGGGGTAAGAACTGCAACACAATCCTCATCACTACTGCCCTCCCTCACCATCTTCCTTCATCGCTGCCCTGAGGTAATAGCTCCACCTGTAGGGAGCTGCACCACACTCAGCTGCACCCATCATCGCCTCAGCGGCCGGCTTGCAGCGCCGGTACCACAATTTACCGGGAACTACAGGTGGCATCACGATCCCCTGTAAATAACCCCTTTCCCCATCATCAACATCCCCTCAAATGATCACCAGGGCACGGCACCGGGATCCCGTCCACCCGTGACTCCCTATTCACCAGACCCGGTGTCAGACTACCCCTAGCCCTGGCCGCATCACAAGCCTCTATCCACATAAGATATGTGGTTAGTTTTCTTAATTGTTTAGAACAACCTCTCTCTCTACCTAAGTAGAATTGATGGTGTGTTGGAGACAAATGGTGATCACATCAAATATTGATTTCATTTAGCTTTCTCATTTGTTCACTCACCTTGCAGTTCCAATTGATAAATGTAAATACTAGGAGGCAGTATTGTGTTTGTATCATAGAAAGCCATTTAATTTTGTACACTCAGAGCAACAGTCCTAATGAGTTAGATATTCACTAAATTAATTTCAATGTATGATTAAAAGTATTTTTGTATGAAAAAAAGGATTCCAGCCCTTAAATTCCAGGTCAATTTTACTGTTGTATCTGCAGCAGGGGTGGACAAAAAATTTCCCAAGGGGACACATGAAAGACCGTCTATGGAGGACGGTTGCTGTTAATACATGTTAAAATAGAAATTATTGTAATGTACTTAAAGGGAACCAACCACCCAAATGACAACCCCCGGACTGTTAATATGTGTCTCTACACCCAGCACACACATTTGGGGCAATTGTTTTTGCTAAAAAAACTGTTTAGTAGAAGGTAAGATACAGCTTTATAAAGTTTAAAAAATGTTGCCGACTGGGTGTTACTTAGCTTGTCCTCCTGCAGTGTTCATGTGCCTGTCAGCCTCCTCTCCCCCCCTCCCTTCAGTAAAGCCCTGCCCTTTCAGCCTCGTCACAGGCTGCTGCACTGAGTCTCATTGTTTATGATAACAGAAGGCAAACCTGAAAGGCTGAAACCTGAGAGGCTGAAAGGGCAGGGCTTTACTGAAGGGAGGGGGGGGAGAGGAGGCTGACAGGCACATGAACACTGCAGGAGGACAAGCTAGGTAACACCCAGTCGGCAACATTTTTTAAACTTTATAAAGCTGTATCTTAGCTTCTACTAAACAGTTTTTTAGCAAAAACGATTGCCCCAAATGTGTGTGCTGGGTGTAGGGACACATATTAACAGTCCGGGGGGGTCATTTGGGGTGGTTGGTTCCCTTTAAACCCTTACACATTATGGTGTTCCAACACAGCCCCTTACACAGTATAATCTTCACATACAGCCCTTTACACAGCATAGAGATCCTACACTGCCCTCCTACATAGTGTCTCCAAGATAGCCCACCTTACACAGTATGATGTCCCCACATAGCATGATGTCCCCTCACATAGTATGATACACCTACACAACCCCCTTACATAGTATGAAATGCTCACAAAGCTCCTCTACACAGTATAATGTCCCCATACAAACCCACCATATAGTGTGATATCCCTAAACAGTCCCACATAGAGCACCTTTACATAGTATTATATCCCCACAAAGAACCCAATGAAGAATGTACTGTGAATGATATCCCCAAGGAGCCCCCTTTCACCAAACTATACCCCCACACAGTCCCACACATGGTGTTATGTCTCCACATTTCCCACTATATACTGTCATTTTTTTTAAAAAATACATAGCTACTCAACTAACCCGGCTCCTCTGGTCTACACTGTGTACTGAGACACAGCTGTGTGATGTAGTGACACTATCATCTTCTGCACTCTCAGATGCACATGGTCAATCATGAAAGAGGGAGCTGACGGCTCAGTGTTCCATTACGAGGATACAGGTAGAAGTAAAAGTGAGACTCCGGTCAGGCATAAACCACTGTATTTAGCCCTTTGACTGTCCCAGTTTGCCGGTCACAAGTGCGTTGCTGGCACTGAAAAGAAGTCATCGGTAAGTGATGATCCTCCACCTATTTGCTATTGGTAGCTGTCCCATGGATGGGTTATTAATAACATGAGGCTGGGCAATCCTTTTATCTATGAAATTATTACTGAAATCAAATGGAATACATTCAGTTCCATGCAATCTGCACTGTTAAAATCAGTACTTGTCTTCTTGTACCCTTAGCCTAATGCTCACATCGATGCCAAATTGCAGGGATGATCCACACTGGGATTGATTTTTAAACATAAGGGTACATTCACATTTTTATGTGCTTTTTCTAAATGAAAAATGGTCAGAAATTGGAAATGAGGGAAAAACAAGCGTTTTTGGTACATTTCATTATGCTTATTTCCTCTGCACAAAAAATGGGTGTAAAAAATGCTATGTATAAACAAGCCGTAGAAGAAGAATAATGCACACAGTGCTGTTAAAGAACACTGGATGTGTCATGGAATAGGGTTACTAAACTTAGTGATGTTACAGCTAACGGTTATGGACCACAGATATGTCACAGGTCAGTCATAGTTAGCACTGTTCTATAGCACAAGGAAAAGTGATGTAACAGCACGCTAATCAGAATGCCAGTCTATAGTATAATATAGGGGAGTTACACTAAATCATCTTGAAACAAGAGTAACAAAGACCTTGAAGTGAGAAGAAAAGTGTTGATGTCACAGAACAAGCATTAT
>JARQOC010000001.1:485779660-485806449 GCA_033576535.1 Allobates femoralis
AATACACAACACTCCAGAAAAATAAGTTTATAAGAACAAAAAACAAACATATCTCAACTCCATCTTTATTATTACAACATAAAACTCCACGATCCTTCACCCATAGTCTGCAGGGAGAGAACAAGCATTCTCTCCCCGCAGTGTCTGCAGTCACACTGACGGCAGGAACTCGGCAGAAACTGCCACAGGGGAGTGGTGACGTCACTCGATGAGTAACCACGGTTTCCCAAGGCAGTGAACTCAAAATGTTGTCACTTGTGGGGGTTTCCGCTCTTTAGGTACATCAGGGGCTATTCAAACAGAACATGACACCCTCAGACCATGCCATCAAAATCTGTGTTCCAAAATGTCACTCCCTCCCTTCAGAGCCCTGCCTTGGGCCCAAACAGTGGTTTATGACCACATATGAGGTATCGGTGTACTCAGGAGAAATTGCCCAACAAATTTTAGGATCCATTTTATCCTGTTGCCCATGTGAAAATGAAAATTGAGGCTAAAAGAACATTTTTGTTGGAAAAATTAAAATGCCCATTTTTTTCCTTCCACATTGCTTTAGTTCCCGTGAAGCACCTGAAGGGTTAATAATCTTCTTGAATGTAGTTTTGAGTAGCTTGAGGGGTGCAGTTTTTGGAATGGTGTCACTTTTGTGTGTTTTCTGTCATGTACACCACTCAAAGGGACTTCAAATGTGATGTGGTCGCTAATAAAATGGTTTTGTAAATTTTGCTGGAAAAATGAGAAATTGCTGATGAACCTTGAACCCTTATAACTTCCTAAGAAAAAAAATGTTTTCTTTTCAAAATTGTGCTGATGTGAAGTAGACATGTGGGAAATGTGATTTATTAACTATTGTGTGTCACATAACTCTCTGGTTTAACAGAATAAAAATAAAAAATGTGAAAATTGCGAAATGTTCACCACATTTCCGATTTTTTCCACAAATAAATGCAAAAATTATCGACCTAAATTTACCACTAAGATGAAGCCCAATATGTCATGCAGAAACAATCTCAGAATCGCTAGGAACCGTTGACGCGTTCCAGAGTTATTACCTCATAAAGGGACACTGGTCAGAATTGCAATAATGGCAAGGTAAGTAAGGCCAAAATAGGCTGGGTCATGAAGGGGTTAAAGTTTATTCAATAAAGTAAAAAGATACAGAAATTTCTATGCGCGCTTCAAAAAAATAAAAATAGTGGTAATAGAAAACTTACGACTCTCAGGCATTTCAAAATTCTGAAAAATGTTATTCTTAAAAAGTTTTTAAAAATGTGAGTAATACAAGACATCAATGCATACTTCACAAAAGCTGAAAGTCACACAAATGACAAGACAGATATACCTGTAGGAGTTTCCACCTGATGTTTAGGTCGTCCAGTTGGCGAGTGTTTTTTGCAGATGGCTGAATGTCTAGAGCTGAGAGCTGACTAGCCACATCATTTACTGTCTTCACCTTCAGGCTGATGGGTGCAATTTCTTCTCCAAATGCCTGTCAAATCATAAAATACAAGTAGATAAGTCTTCAGTCAGCAATATGAAGTGGTGTCCTGTGCACAGAGCATTGAAAGGGGTGTTCACAATTTATAGGAGGAACATTTTCTGTGTGAAAGAGTGTGTAAGGATTAATAAGAATTATGAGCTAATTATTTCATCAAACCACAGAGTGAATCATATACCCTGAAACATCATGCCTAAAATGATGGGAACCTTGCCCATACGCAAGGATGTCCTTCTGAGACAGTGAGAGAGCTACCGGATCTATGCTATAAAAAGGCAGCTCTTAAGACCCCATACATTCTGGAGTGTATTACAGTCAACAAAACACATTGCTTTTAATGGGGTCGACCAAGCATGGAGTGTGTTTAATGATGTCTGAGAGAAGGATGGGCATGGTGGTTTTCCGGCATAAAAGCTGTCAGAAAGAACTGCCAGAAGCGTATTCTAATTTCCCTGTTGAAAACATGTACACTGAGTAAAGGCGAGTATAAACGTGCATGGGGGAGTCTGACAGCAGCTTACCCTGTCTCTCTATTTAAGACATATGTATGTATATTCAGTATAGCATGGCATGCATGTTTAGGGGAGATACAGCTGTCAGCCAAACACTAAGGTGTATGGACTCATTTATTCTTTAAGGAAACCTGTCAACTACATACATGCGGCCCAAACCACTGGCAACTTTTATCAGCCATTGGCTGTATGATCACAGCCAGGCATGTTTCACGAGATGCTGAGGTGTTTCAGAAAAATACATATATTTTTAATAGCCGCCAAGGACTGAGCCGCATAACTTTTGGCAACTTCTCCTCTAAGTGTGTGCATAGGCACAGACCTGCCAGTCACTGTCAGTAGGTGGGGTGAAGCCGATGGGGGAGTCGTCTGTATTACTTGTCAATTGTGAGGCTCAGTCCCCAACGGCTACAAAAAGTATGTTTCTTCTCCGAAATGCCACAGCAATTCAGATTGAAGCAAAACTACCGTAGCTAAGATCATACAGCCAGGGCTGATAAATGCTGCACACAGTCTGTACCAGCTGACAGGTTCCCTTTAACTTTCTCATAACTACTTTCTTACCCTATGACACAGCGATACAGTGTCACAACATGGAAATTAGGGAGATCCAGGTAAAGAGCCAAGTCAGTATCAGTATCTTAAAAGAAATGTGTAGTGTATGTATGTATTCTATATGTGGGTAATGATATAGCTCTATACAATGGCACTGATTCATCATTTCTCCTCTTCTCTGGAGTAATTAGTTGCTTATTAGTGCCTTTTGTAATTGTGTCTTATTCTCTAGGTATTTTCTGCCATTTTTTAAGTTGTCTTTATTTTTAAAGTAAGTTTTTACATTTTCCACAATAACTTTGCTTATCCAGATGTTTTACACAGATTTTTGTTAAATGTCACATTTTGCGGGTGCATCACACTTCAGCATCTACTTGGAGGGAAGTTTCTAGAGTTTTCAATTAAGAAAACTTTTTGCACCTTTTTAAAGGATTTGCGACTTTTGGTGCTGAAGCATCTAAAAAAAAATGGTTAAAGCAAAATAAAGATACATTTTTTTTATTTTGCATCAAATTCATGGGCTATGTGCACTATTTGGAAGAATTTGGCATATATAAAATGTGCAGATATAAAGAATTGTTTTAGCACCCTTTTACTTGCCAGATATCATGCATCAAGACTTGGTGCAACCTTATCGCATCCCTCTGCACTCCTGTCATTACTCTATACCAGGGTCCCCCAACCTGTAGCTCGGACGCCTTGTGGGTCACGAGACCATGATAGCTCGTGGCTGTCTTCCAGCTTGGTGCACAAGCACCGGGTCTAGCTAACAGCTATGAAGAGTAGGTCTTCAGATGGTGACTTTTGTGAGTAGCCCTACAAAGAAAATCAGATCTGAATGGGGGTAGAATAGAAACCTCTGGATCTTGGTATATACTGCCTTGGTTTGATTTCTGCTGAAACTACTCTGGGTATCACTACTGTGAGGGGGATGGGAACGGGATGTGGCTCGCGACCCACTCTCAGAGCTGAATGTGTCTCGTGGCCCTCGTTCAAAGTTAAATGTGGCTCTAAAGGTAATATGGGTTGGGGACCTCTGCTCTATACTATAAGGGTAATTGAGGACTGTAGTTTAGTTGTAACATAATAGTAGAAGTATCCAGCTTCTTTTTCTACACCTGAAACATAAGTGCATACATAGAAATGTAAAACATTATCCCCCCAACAAATGCAATAGTTGTATTAATCATAGTCTCCATCTCTGACATACTCTCATCATCAATGGAACTGGAAACAGGGCTGCCACTGGGAATTTTAGGGCCCCCCACTGGCAAAATTTTGCCCCCCCCCCTTCCCTGAGACCCTACCCCAGCTCCACCTCCACCCAGGCTCTACCCCAACTCTGCCTCTGCCCAGGCTCCGCCTCCACCCAAACATGCATACACATACATATTATATACAGTGCTGTGCAAATTAATTGGGACAAAGCATTTTTGTAAGTACAATCGTAAGTAACAAAATGTGGTTTGACTAGGTTTAGTCAGAAAATAACAACTAGCTGCCCATTCAGTTTCAGTTGAGAGCTTGTTTTTGTGAGGAGTGGTTTAGTGTACTTTGTTTTCTTGTGTGATTCGTGCCTGTAAAAATGGATGTTACTCCACGGAAGAGGTCTAGAATTATTACTCTTAATGAACATACAAGTCTGAATGTAAGAGAAATTGCTTCCATCGTTGGTATTGGAAAATCTACCGCTTCAAGAATAATTCGCACACAAAAATGAAGCTGAATCGTTTTCTCCAAAACAAAAAGGGAGAAAAGAGAAATGTGGAAGTAAAAGAAAAACGACACCAAGAACCGATAAAACACATCAGAAATAGTAAAGCTAATACAAGAAAAACAAGTAAAAACTTGCTTTGTCCCAATTAATTTGTACAGCACTGTATATATATATATATATATATATATATATATATATATATATATATATATACAGTGCCTACAAGTAGTCTTCAACCCCCTGCAGATTTAGCTGGTTGACTGGACTGTAGATCAGCCTGGAAGTGGGAAATGCACTGCAGCCAAAAAGATTTTTTAATTTTTTTTTTTTTTTTTTTTTTTTTTAAAGCGTTAAAAGTTAATTCAGAGGGTCATTTATTATTCAATCCCTCAAACCACCAGCATTCTGTTTGGTCTCCCTAAAGTATTAAAAAGTAGTTCAGGCACAAAGAACAATGAGCTTCACATGTGTGGATTAATTATCTCTTTTGCCAGCCTTTTCTGACTATTTAAGACCCTCCCCAAACTTGTGAACAGCACTCATACATGGTCAACATGGGAAAGACAAAGGAGCATTCCAAGGCCATCAGAGACAAGATCGTGGAGGGTCACAAGGCTGGGAAGGGGTACAAAACCCTTTACAAGGAGTTGGGCCTACCTGTCTCCACTGTTGGGAGCATCATCCGGAAATGGAAGGCTTATGGAACTACTGTTAGCCTTCCACGGCCTGGACAGCCTTTGAAAGTTTCCTCCCGTGCCGAGGCCAGGCTTGTCCGAAGAGTCAAGGCTAACCCAAGGACAACAAGGAAGGAGCTCCGGGAAGATCTCATGGCAGTGGGGACATTGGTTTCAGTCAATACCATAAGTAACGTACTCCACCGCAATGGTCTCCATTCCAGACGGGCCCGTAAGGTACCTTTACTTTCAAAGCATCATGTCAAGGCTCGTCTACAGTTTGCTCATGATCACTTGGAGGACTCAGAGACAGACTGGTTCAAGGTTCTATGGTCTGATGAGACCAAGATCGAGACCTTTGGTGTCAACCACACACATGACGTTTGGAGACTGGATGGCACTGCATACGACCCCAAGAATACCATCCCTACAGTCAAGCATGGTGGTGCCAGCATCATGCTGTGGGGCTGTTTCTCAGCCAAGGGGCCTGGCCATCTGGTCCGCATCCATGGGAAGATGGATAGCACGGCCTACCTGGAGATTTTGGCCAAGAACCTCCGCTCCTCCATCAAGGATCTTAAGATGGGTCGTAATTTCATCTTCCAACAAGACAACGACCCAAAGCACACAGTCAAGAAAACCAAGTCCTGGTTCAAGAGGGAAAAAATCAAGGTGATGGAGTGGCCTAGTCAGTCTCCTGACCTTAACCCAATTGAAAACTTGTGGAAGGAGCTCAAGATTAAAGTCCACATGAGACACCCAAAGAACCTAGATAACTTGGAGAAGATCTGCATGGAGGAGTGGGCCAAGATAACTCCAGAGACCTGTGCCGGCCTGATCAGGTCTTATAAAAGACGATTATTAGCTGTAATTGCAAACAAGGGTTATTCCACAAAATATTAAACCTAGGGGTTGAATAATAATTGACCCACACTTTTATGTTTAAAATGTATTAAAATTCAACTGAGCAACATAAGTTTTTGGTTTGTAAGATTTATGCTTTTCCACGACTTCTTGGAATAAAGGACTATCCTGTGTATTCCGGTGAGTGCCGCTTTCTCTTTTTTGCTTTTCAAACGCTGGTGCTTTGGCAGTGCACCGCCGGTTGGGAACACGCCATAACTGGAGGATTATCCGGACCTGACAGAGGTAACGCTTAGTGCCACGTTCATCTCACTTTTCATAGATTTATGCTTCTGTTAATAAATCCTACTCTCGTTTGCAGTTTGAAGGCTCTAACTTATTTGCATCTTATCAAACCACCTAAATCTGCAGGGGGTTGAAGACTACTTGTAGGCACTGTATATATATATATATATATATCATATACAGTTAGGGCCAGAAATATTTGGACAGTGACACAAGTTTTGTTATTTTAGCTGTTTACAAAAACATGTTCAGAAATACAATTATATATATAATATGGGCTGAAAGTGCACACTCCCAGCTGCAATATGAGAGTTTCCACATCCAAATCGGAGAAAGGGTTTAGGAATCATAGCTCTGTAATGCATAGCCTCCTCTTTTTCAAGGGACCAAAAGTAATTGGACAATGGACTCTAAGGGCTGCAATTAACTCTGAAGACGTCTCCCTCGTTAACCTGTAATCAATGAAGTAGTTAAAAGGTCAGGGGTGGATTCCAGGTGTGTGGTTTTGCATTTGGAAGCTGTTGCTGTGACCAGACAACATGCGGTCAAAGGAACTCTCAATTGAGGTGAAGCAGAACATCCTGAGGCTGAAAAAAAAGAAAAAATCCATCAGAGAGATAGCAGACATGCTTGGAGTAGCAAAATCAACAGTTGGGTACATTCTGAGAAAAAAGAAATTGACTGGTCAGCTTGGGAACTCTAAAAGGCCTGGGCGTCCACAGATGACAACAGTGGTGGATGATTGCCGCATACTTTATTTGGTGAAGAAGAACCCGTTCACAACATCAACTGAAGTCCAGAACACTCTCAGTGAAGTAGGTGTATCTGTCTCTAAGTCAACAGTAAAGAGAAGACTCCATGACAGTAAATACAAAGGGTTCACATCTAGATGCAAACCATTCATCAATTCCAAAAATAGACAGGCCAGAGTTAAATTTGCTGAAAAACACCTCAAGAAGCCAGCTCAGTTCTGGAAAAGTATCCTATGGACAGATGAGACAAAGATCAACCTGTACCAGAATGATGGGAAGAAAAAAGTTTGGAGAAGAAAGGGAACGGCACATGATCCAAGGCACACCACATCCTCTGTAAGACATGGTGGAGGCAACGTGATGGCATGGGTATGCATGGCTTTCAATGGCACTGGGTCACTTGTGTTTATTGATGACATAACAGCAGACAAGAGTAGCCGGATGAATTCTGAAGTGTACCGGGATATACTTTCAGCCCAGATTCAGCCAAATGTTGCAAAGTTGATTGGACAGCGCTTCATAGTACAGATGGACAATGACCCCAAGCATACAGCCAAAGCTACCCAGGAGTTCATGAGTGCAAAATAGTGGAACATTCTGCAATGGCCAAGTCAATCACCAGATCTTAACCCAATTGAGCATGCATTTCACTTGCTCAAATCCAGACTTAAGACGGAAAGACCCACAAACAAGCAAGACCTGAAGGCTGCGGCTGTAAAGGCCTGGCAAAGCATTAAGAAGGAGGAAACCCAGCGTTTGGTGATGTCCATGGGTTCCAGACTTAAGGCAGTGATTGCCTCCAAAGGATTCGCAACAAAATATTGAAAATAAAAATATTTTGTTTGGGTTATGTTTATTTGTCCAATTACTTTTGACCTCCTAAAATGTGGAGTGTTTGTAAAGAAATGTGTACAATTCCTACATTTTCTATCAGATATTTTTGTTCAACCCTTCAAATTAAACGTTACAATCTGCACTTGAATTCTGTTGTAGAGGTTTCATTTCAAATCCAATGTGGTGGTATGCAGAGCCCAACTCGCGAAAATTGTGTCACTGTCCAAATATTTCTGGCCCTAACTGTATACACATAAACGTACAATTGAGACTGCTTTGGGCTGAATACACAATAGTTGTATACACAACAGAGAATACACAATAGAGGCTGCTGCTGACTGTATACATAATAGCGACTGCTGCTGGTTGTATACACAATGGCGACTGCTGCTAGCTGTGTACACAATAGAGACTGGTACTGGCTGTATCCACAATGAAGACTGCTGTTAGCTGTATACACAATAGAGAATACTGCTGGCTGTATACACAATTGAGACTGCTGCTGGCTGTATACACAATGGAGACTGCTGGTAGTTGTATACACAATAGAGACTGCTGCTAGCTGAATACACAATGGAGACTGCTGGTAGCTGTCTACACAATAGAGACTGCTGCTGGCTGTATACACAATGAAAACTGCTATTAGCTGTCTACACAACAGAGACTGCTGCTAGCTGTATAAACAATGGAGATTGCTGCTAGCTGTATACACAATGAAGACTGCTGCTAGCTGTATACACAATGGAGACTGCTGCTAGCTGTATACACAATGGAGACTGTTGTGGGCTATATACACATTATAGACTGCTGATAGCTATATACACAATAGAGACAGCTCATAGCTGTAAACACAATGGAGACTGCTGATAGCTGTATACACAATAGAGATGTCTGCTAGCTGTACACACAATGGAGACTGCTAATAGCTGTATACACAATGGAGACTGCTGTGGGCCGTATAAACATTAGAGATTTCCATCTGTATATTTTGTATACACAGCACTAAACAGTACATACAGGTCCACACTATACCATACAGTACATAGACAAACTAATGCAACATGTAATGTGGACCTGTAGTGCTGTGTACAGACAAACACAGTATAAATTAAGGCTGGAAGGAAATAGCGCACATAGGGTATATCTGTGGTTGAATTAATAACTTCATGCCAACACTACTCACCTAATAATGGTTGTGGGGTCACAACCAAACCAAATCACTCGTGGTTTATCCAGTGATAACCTGATGACTGGCTGCTGCAATCTCCCTTGGATAAATAACAAGAGTGGTGTGGAAAGAAAAGGGTTTTCAGACCGCGCTCCCGCCAGCAGGAATAATCTCAACTCGCGGAGATATATTTAATGTGATTTTTATTTCCTACGCGTTTTGGGATTAACCCTTCATCACAAAAAAAAAAAATCACAAAGTTAACAGATGTACTAGGTTAACAAATGTACCAAGTTAACAGCTATACCATGTACATCTGTTAACCTTGTGATTTCTTCCTGATGAAAATAAAAATCACATTAAATATATCTCCGTGAGTTGAGATTATTCATACAGGCGGGAGTGCGGTCTGAAAATCCATTTCTTTCAACACCACTCTTGTTACAGACAGACTCAGTCAGATGGTCAAACAGACACACAGTTAGAAAGACAGACACTAGACACACAGGCACACATACTTCATGCTCATACCACCATAGGACCTGTGATGATTTCACATGGAGGGGAGGAGTCAGGGGTCACATGATCAGCTCAGGGAGGGATCAGGGACATGATGAAGTTGGTGGGAAAGCCTGGGATGTACACCTGTTGATCCTGATTGGTCTGAGTAAGATCCTGCTTTAAGGAAATGGCCCCGCCCCTTGCATGTCTGTAGCCCCACCCCCTGTATGTCTGTGGTCACGCCCCCTGCTTGCCAGGCCCCTGACTGGAATCTGTGATGTGAGCCCCTGATGGCGGCCCTGCCTGGAAATATATAAGAACTCTTACCAATGAACTGTTATGTATTTTATAGATAACCAAATCTATTAAGATATACAAATAAGGCTCTTGTCAAATGCTTATTTTCCATTCTGTTTGTCTGCTGCATTTAAAAAAAGGTAAACAGAATTCATGCCCAAAATGAATCTGTTTGCTAACTGAAGCTCATGGAAACAGAGAGGCCACACTGATTATTGTGGGGTCTGTCAGGTTCTTCGTTTGTGTACATTTTTAGAATGTAATATGCAGAACTTTTTCTTTAGTTCTAAAAAACAAAATTCAAATTTGAAACCAGAAAGACCCCATAATAATCAAAAAGGTCTCTCAGCTTCTGTTGGCATCAGTTAACAAAATGAAATATTTTGGACATGAATTCCATTTGTCTGTTCCTTAAAGGGACACTGTCAAGTCATTTTTCAGTATGATACTAATATTACCCTTAAAAAGTGCCTGGGCAGACCTTTTTAAAAACATGTAAAATCATTATTGTACTGTTTGCAGTTTCCATGTTATCAACATTGCCAGATCCTTCAGAGAGATCCTTGATTGGTACTCTCCATTATAAGCAAAAAGGAATAGTCCAGCTGCTGTATAAACTGTCATGTAATTATGCACTCCCTCTCAGCAGCTCCCTCCTCCCTCTCAGCAGCTCTCTCATCCCTCTCAGCAGCTCGCTCATCCCTCTCAGCAGCTCTCTCCTCCCTTCTCCCTTTGCTAACAGTGCAGTGTCAGGTTTCACTTTCAGGAGGTCTGTTCTGTTAAGGACATGGAGGTAGAGAGCTATTACAGATCTGCCTTATCTAGACTCCATTTGTTTCTGTAAGCAGGTATCCCTGCTGTGACAGTTTCTGTGTTGTATCTGACCTCTTGCTTGGCTGCAAACACAGAGAGCAGAGAGGAGAATACACCCCACTCCCAATTTATCTCCTGTGCAGTGATGTGAATATGTGACAAGTATATTCATTTTATGGGGAGTGGACAGCAAAGAACTAAGTGGATCACTCACTGTGAGTGACAGATGGAATGAATCTCTTTATTTGAAGTTTACAGAAAATAGGAGGGAAATATAAATAAAAGAAATACATCAATAGTGAGAGTTTAGAGCGAGGAAATCTATTATATAAAAGCCGAAGGCCACTTCCGGAATAGCCGAAGGCTACTTCCGTGATGGCCTCCGGACCCATGGTGCTGGCGTCACCCCAGCGCGGTCCCCAGGGCTACAGGGAGCGGCGGAGGAACGTTCCGCTCTCGGAAGTTCCGTCCGCCCTCCAGCCTCTCCCCTCCACCCACTACCGTACCTAGCGTGGAGCAGGGGGGCCGAGCGCCCTCTGCCCCAAGGCATGAGGGGCCCATTGCCCGCACCCCCTGGGGGGCCCCGTGCTGCCAGCCGCCCGCCGCGCGCCCGGAGAGGAGGGACTGAGGACGGGACTTCCTGTCCTGCACCTCTGCCCGTCCCTCCTCTCCTCCACACGCCGGCCGCGGTGAGTCTACACCCCCCCACCCAACTACGCCTGTACCCTCCAGCCTCCACTGCCCTCCAGCCTCTCCAGTCTTCCCTGCTCCCTACCCCAGCCCTCCCCTGCCCTCCAGCCCTCCCCTGCCCTCCATCCTCTCCAGCCTCCCCTGCCCTCCAGCCTCCCCTCCGCCTCCAGCCTCTCCAGCCTTCCCTGCCCTCCGCTCTCTCCAGCCCTCCCCCGCCCTCCAGCCCCTCTCCAGCCTCCCCTGCCCTCCAGCCTCTCCTCCGCCTCCTCCCCTGCTCCCCGCCTCCCCCTCCTCTCCAGCCCCCTCCCCTGCCCCTCCCAGCCTCCCCTCCAGCTTCCTCCAGCCCTCCCCTGCCTCCCCAGCCTCCCCAGCCCCTCCCAGCCTCCCCTGCCCCTGCCCAGCCTCTCCAGCCTCCCCTCCCTCCAGCCTCCCCTGCCCTCCAGCCTCTCCAGCCTCCCCTGCCCTCCAACCTCTCTGCCCTCCAGCCTCTCCAGCCTCCCCTGCCCCCTAGCCAACTCCAGCCTCCCCTGCCTCCCCTGCCCTCCAGCCCCTCCTGCCTCCCCTCCCTCCAGCCTTCCCTGCCCTCCAGCCTCCCTTGCCCTCCAGCCTCCCCTGCCCTCCAGCCTCTCCAGCCCCTCTACCCTCCAGCCTCCCCTGCCCTCCAGCCTCTCCAGCCTCCCCTGCCCTCCAGCCTCACCTCCCCTCCAGCCTCTCCAGCCTCCCCTGCCTCCCCAGCCTCTCCAGCCTCCCAGCCCCCTCCAGCCTCCCCTGCCCTCCAGCCTCCCCTGCCCTCCAGCCTCCCCTGCCCTCCAGCCTTTCCAGCCTCCCCTGCCCTCCACCCTCCAGCCTCCCTGCCCTCCAGCCTCTCCAGCCTCCCCTGCCCCCCCTGCCTCCTCCAGCCTCCCCTCCTGCCCTCCCCTGCCCTCCAGCCCTCCTCCTGCCTCCCCTGCCCTCCAGCCCTCCTGCCTCCCCTGCCCTCCAGCCCTCCCCTGCCCTCCAGCCTTCCCTGCCCTCCAGCCTCCCCTGCCCTCCAGCCTCCCCTGCCCTCCAGCCTCCCCTCGCCCTCCAGCCTCCCTCTACCCTCCAGCCTCTCCAGCCTCCCCTGCCCTCCAGCCTCCCCTGCCCTCCAGCCTCTCCAGCCTCCCCTGCCCTCCAGCCTCCCCTGCCCTCCAGCCCCTCCACCTCCCCTCCCTCCGCCCTCCAGCCTCCCTCCGCCTCCAGCCTCCGCCTCCCTCCAGCCTCTCCAGCCTCCCCTGCCCTCCAACCTCTCCAGCCTCCCCTGCCCTCCAGCCTCTCCAGCCTCCCCTGCCCCCCAGCCTCTCCAGCTCCCCTGCCTCCTCCTGCCCTCCAGCTCCCTCCTGCCTCCCCCTGCCCTCCATCCCCTCCAGCCTCCCCTGCCCCCTCGCCTTCCCTGCCCTCCAGCCTCCCCTGCCCTCCAGCCTCCCCTACCCTCCAGCCTCTCCAGCCTCCCCTGCCCTCCAGCCCCCCCTGCCCTCCGCCTCCGCCACCTCCCCTGCCCTCCAGCCTCCCCTCCCTCCCAGCCCCTCCGCCTCCCCTGCCCTCCAGCCCCTCCAGCCTTCCCGCCTCCAGCCTCCCTTCCCTCCAGCCTCCCCTGCCCTCCAGCCTCCGCTCTCCCCTCCAGCCTCCGCCTCTCCCCTCCGCCTCCCATCCCGCCTCCGCTCTCCCCTCCTGCCTCTCCCTCCGCCTCTCTCCCCCTCCGCCTCTGCTCTCCCCTCCGCCTCTGCTCTCCCCTCCAGCCTCTGCTCTCCCCTCCAGCCTCTGCTCTCCCCTCCAGCCTTGCTCTCCCCTCCAGCCTCCGCTCTCCCCTCCAGCCTCCGCTCTCCCTCCAGCCTCCGCCCCTCCCCTTCCCGCCTCCGCCTCTCCCCTCCCGCCTCTGCTCTCCCTCCCGCCTCGCTCTCCCTCCTCGCCTCTCCCTCCCCCGCCTCCGCTCTCCCCTCCCGCCTCCGCTCTCCCCTCCCCCTCTCGCTCTCCCCTCCCTCCGCCTCCGCTCTCCCCCTCCGCCTCTCGCTCTCCCCTCCGCCTCCGCTCTCCCCTCCCGCCTCGCTCTCCCCTCCCGCCTCTCCCCCCCTCCCCTCTCCCCCTCGCCTCCTGCCTCTCCCCTCCCGCCTCTGCTCTCCCTCCCGCCTCTGCTCTCCCCTCCCGCCTCTGCTCTCCCCTCCCGCCTGCTCTCCCCTCCGCCTCGCCTCTCCCCTCCCGCCTCCGCTCTCCCCTCCCGCCTCCGCTCTCCCCTCCAGCCTCCGCTTCCCCTCCCGCCTCCGCTCTCCCCTCCCGCCTCCGCTCTCCCCTCCCGCCTCTGCTCTCCCCTCCCGCCTCTCCCCTCCCGCCCTCCTCCCCTCCCGCCTCCGCTCTCCCTCGCCTCCGCCTCCCTCCCTCCCTCCGCCTCCGCTCTCCCCTCCCGCCTCTGCTCTCCCTCCCGCCTCGCTCTCTCCTCCCGCCTCCCCCTCCCCCTCGCTCTCCCTCCCAGCCTCTGCTCTCCCCTCCCGCCTCCGCTCTCCCCTCCCCTCTGCTCTCCCCTCCCGCCTCTGCTCTCCCTCCGCCTCTGCTCTCCCCTCCGCCTCTGCTCTCCCCTCCGCCTCCGCTCTCCCCTCCGCCTCCGCTCTCCCCCCAGCCTCGCTCTCCCCTCCAGCCTCCGCTCTCCCTCCGCCTCCGCTCTCCCCTCCCGCCTCGCTCCCCTCCACCTCCGCTCTCCCCTCCAGCCTCGCTCTCCCCTCCAGCCTCCGCTCTCCCTCCCGCCTCCGCTCTCCCCTCCCGCCTCCGCTCTCCCTCCCGCCTCCGCTCTCCCTCCCGCCTCCGCTCTCTCCTCCCGCCTCCGCTCTCTCCTCCCGCCTCAGCTCTCTCCTCCCGCCTCCGCTCTCTCCTCCCGCCTCCCTCTCATCCTCCGCATCTCCCCTCCAGCCTCTGCTCTCCCCTCCAGCCTCCGCTCTCTCCTCCCGCCTCGCCTCTCTCCTCCCGCCTCCGCTCTCTCCTCCCGCATCTCCCCTCCAGCCTCTGCTCTCCCTCCAGCCTCGCCTCCCCTCCAGCCTCTCCCTTCAGCCTCTCCCCTCCAGCCTCGCTCCCCTCCAGCCTCTCTCCCTCCAGCCTCTGCTCTCCCCTCCAGCCTCTGCTCTCCCCTCCAGCCTCCGCTCTCCCGCCTCTGCTCTCCCCTCCCGCCTCCGCTCTGCCCTCCCGCCTCTCCCCTCCCGCCTCCTCGCTCCCTTCCAACCTTTGCTCTCCCCTCCCGCCTCTGCTCTCCCCTCCCGCCTCTGCTCTCCCCTCCAGCCTCCGCTCTCCCCTCCAGCCTCCGCTCTCCCCTCCCGCCTCCGCTCTCCCCTCCCGCCTCCGCTCTCTCCTCCCGCCTCCGCTCTCTCCTCCCGCCTCTGCTCTCTCCTCCCGCCTCCGCTCTCTCCTCCCGCATCTCCCCTCCAGCCTCTGCTCTCCCCTCCAGCCTCTGCTCTCCCCTCCAGCCTCCGCTCTCTCCTCCCGCCTCCGCTCTCTCCTCCCGCCTCCGCTCTCTCCTCCCGCATCTCCCCTCCAGCCTCTGCTCTCCCCTCCAGCCTCTGCTCTCCCCTCCAGCCACTCCCCTCCAGCCTCTCCCCTTCAGCCTCTCCCCTCCAGCCTCTCCCCTCCAGCCTCTGCTCTCCCCTCCAGCCTCTGCTCTCCCCTCCAGCCTCTGCTCTCCCCTCCAGCCTCTGCTCTCCCCTCCAGCCTCCGCTCTCCCGCCTCTGCTCTCCCCTCCCGCCTCCGCTCTGCCCTCCCGCCTCTCCCCTCCCGCCTCTCCCCTCCCGCCTCCTCGCTCCCTTCCAGCCTCCGCTCTCCCCTCCCGCCTCTGCTCTCCCCTCCCGCCTCTGCTCTCCCCTCCCGCCTCTGCTCTCCCCTCCAGCCTCTGCTCTCCCCTCCAGCCTCTGCTCTCCCCTCCAGCCTCTGCTCTCCCCTCCAGCCTCTCCCCTCCAGCCTCTCCCCTCCCGCCTCCGCTCTCCCCTCCAGCCACTAGCGTAGCCAGCGGGGGGGCAGGGGGGTCCCATTGCCCGCCACCTGGGGGGCCCTGTGCTACCAGCAGCAGCCGCCGTGCGCCCGGAGAGGAGGGAGGGAGCACGGGACTTCCTGTCCTGCAGCTCTGCCCGCCCCTCCTCTCCTCCTACACCACACGCACGGCGGCCGCGGTCAGTGTCCACCCCCCGCCCAGCTACGCGTCCTCTGCCCTCTCCAGCCTCCAGCCGTCCTCTGCCCCCTCCAGCCTCCAGCCGTCCTCTGCCCCCTCCACCCTCCAGCCATCCTCTGCCCCCTCCACCCTCCAGGCGTCCTCTGCCCCCTCCACCCTCCAGCCGTCCTCTGCCCCCTCCAGCCTCCAGCCGTCCTCTGCCCCCTCCAGCCTCCAGCCGTCCTCTGCCCCCTCCAGCCTCCAGCCGTCCTCTGCCCCTCCAGCCTCCAGCCGTCCTCTGCCCTCTCCAGCCTCCAGCCGTCCTCTGCCCTCTCCAGCCGTCCTCTGCCCTTTCCAGCCGTCCTCTGCCCTTTCCATCCGTCCTCTGCCCCCTCCAGCCGTCCTCTGCCCCCTCCAGCCGTCCTCTGCCCCTTCCAGCCGTCCTCTGCCCCCTCCAACCGTCCTCTGCCCCCTCCAGCCGTCCCCTGCCCCCTCCAGCCGTCCTCTGCCCCCTCCAGCCTCCAGCCGTCCTCTGCCCTCTCCAGTCGTCCAGGGGTGGCCACATGTTGACTCAGGATCCAGGCGCCGGAGAAGACGCAGGGGCGGTGGTAAGTATAGCGGAGTGTGTGTATGTGTGTGTATGTGTGTGTATGTCTGTGTATGTACGTGTGTGTGTGTGTGTGTATGTGCTGACCACTCTGCCCACGGCGCTGTGCTGACCACTCCGCCCACGGCGCTGCGCTGACCACTCTGCCCACGGCGCTGCGCTGACCACTCTGCCCACGGCACTGCGCTCACCACTCTGCCCACGGCGCTGCGCTCACCACTCTGCCCACGCCGCTGCGCTCACCACTTTGCCCACGCCGCTGTGCTGACCAATCTCACCGCACTCACTGCTAACCACTGAGCCACTGCATTCACTGCTAACCACTGAGCTACCGCACTCACTGCTAACCACTGAGCCACCGCGCGCAGTGCTAGCCACTGAGCCACTATATACTCTGCTACCCACAGAGCCGCCTGTATACACACAATTAATTTCACCGCACTACCCTAACTATTAGTAAATAAACTATATATGGATTCTAGACTACCCGATTCTTTAGAATCGGGCTGCCATCTAGTAGAAAATAATAGCTGTTACACATGGATTTTTGACCTGACAGTTTTCGTTTAAATAGAACAAATTAAACTTGAAAATAGACTTGTGAACTCAGCTTTAATTGAGCGCTCCAGTCCTCCATCCCCACTATCGTTCTGGTTCTACTTTATTCATGGTATCATGGAACATTAGATCTATTTATTTTTTTTACTCACATACTGTTATTTTTTAATGTTTCTATATATTTTATTAGACCAAACTTGTAGAACAGTAATAACAGTTTGATATAATAAAAAAGCAGACATAAATAATTTGAATGCGCAGCAAGTGTTGTGTTGTATTATTAAATAAATACATCAGCTCCAACATTAAAAGCGCAATCTCCTCTTTTACTTTATAGTATATCAGGGCTTCCCCTCTACATTTACACCATTTACAACATCAAGGCTACAATTTGATCCTAGCGGAAATTACATTGCTCTAGATTGAAAAAGCCACATTGGAGAGCTTGTTATGTATCTAAAATGCACTTGATTCACCCAGTTTCTGCTGTAGTCAGATACTGCAAATGCAATTTCTGAGTAAAAAAATCAATATCATAATAATCATATGAGTTTTTGAGCTGGTGCTTGGAACACCATATACCTTAACCTTTGCTCAATGAAAGGCATCACTACTAGCCCCTTGATCAGATGTTTGCAGCTCCGATGGTGGATACTCTGAAATTCTCCACAATTTTTCATATTACACCCACAAATGTAAATGTACTTTATTGGGATTTTATGAGATCTACCAACACATGACATTTCTGCAAAGTGCAAATGGGACTTCTTAGGCCTTGCTTTCAAAAATGGTTTTCATCTTGACACTCTTTCATAAAGGCCAGATTTGTGGAGTATACTAATAGTTGTCCTGTGGACAGATTCTCCCACCTGAGCTGTGGATGTCTGCAGCTCCTCCAGAATAACCCTGGGTGTCTTGCCTGCTTTTGTAATTACTGTTCTCCTTGCTCGGGATGTCACTTTAAGTAGAAAACCATATATTTGTAGGTGCCATACTCCTTACATTTTTGGATGATGGACTGAAAAGTGCTCTGTGAGATTTTTTTTGTAACCTAACTTTGCTTTACAGTTCTCCACAACTTTATCCCTGACCTGCCCAGCGTATTACTTTGCTTTCATGATGCTGTTTGATCCCTAATGTTCTCAATCAAACCTCTGAGGCCTTTACAGAATAGCTGTACCTATACTAAAAAAACATTACAAACAGGTGGACTCAATTTAGCTAGCAGCGATTTTTTTGAGCTGCCGCAAGTGCCGGATCTGGCAAAACCGCACTTGCCGCACCCGAATGCAAGTCACATAGGGAATGAATGGGGCTAGTCGCAAGTGTTCTGTTACAGGGCAGATGCAGCAAACCTGGTGGATCTGCTGCAAATTTCAAGTAACACTGATGTGAAAGGTGCCTTACTAATCAGCTGACTTCTGGAGGCAATGGGTAACATGATTTTATTTAAAGGTATTTCACTATAGGGGTTGAATACAAATTCATGTCATAATGTTCACGTTAATATTCTTAAAATATTTCCTTACACTTCTCAAATACTTGCTACTTCCTATTCATCTGTCTCCACATCCTCCATACAACCAATAGCAAGTGTATTTATGCAGTTGTGGCTGATGACTCCTATTAATCATAATGATGTCTAGACCAGACTACAAGCATATTCTACCTAATGTGTCCCCTTATTTCCTTTTCTAAGCGTGTGAGCAAAGACCTCACTGCTCCTGTTGCTGTTAACTACTAAAATACTCACCTTTTGCATCATAATTTGAATGCTAGATTCCTTTCTTCAAGCATATTTAAAGTTTGCTCAACAACATTTAGCAAGCCTGTGAAATGCTGGGAGAATATAGTTTGGTCAGATGAGACCAACAATGAATTCTTTGTATACCATAATACACACCATATATGGCGGCCAAAATGCACTGCTTATTACCCCCAAAACACCATACTGACAGTGCAGTTTGGAGGTGGGAACATCATGGTAGGGGGTTTTCAGCATAAGACATTGGCAAACTTCATATGATGAAAGGAAGAGTGAATAGACAAATGTGCAGGGACATTCTTGATAAAAATCTTCTGTAAGGCTGGGGTCACAGTAGCATCTTTCACATGCGTTTTTGGAGACCTGCGTTTTTAAAAACGCATGTAAAAAACGCACCCATAAGCCCCCATGTTAAAAAACGCATGCCCTAATAGCCAAAAAGCATGTGTGACAGTCCCAATGCATTTTTGGTGCTTTTCCAAAAACGCATGCGTTTTTTAATATGGGGCCTTATGGGAAACGCATGCAAAAACGCATGTACAATTAGTGCCATTCAAAAACGCATGCGTTTCCCATAGGAGCCCATGTTAAAAAAACGCATGCGTTTTAGAAAACGCATGCGTTTTTTTAACATGGGCTCCTATGGGAAACGCATGCGTTTTTGAATGGCACTAAAAGGCACTAATTGTACATGCGTTTTTGCATGCATTTTCCATAGGGGCCCATGTTATAAAAACGCACCAAAATATAGTACATGCACTATTTTTGGGTGCAGATTTCAAAACGCAGCCAAAAACGCAGGGAGCCATCAGACACCTTAAAAAACTCATGATGACATGAAAAACGCATGTAAAAAAGCATGCGTTTTTAAAAGGCACTAAAAAAAACGCATGTCAACTGTGACCACAGCCTAAAAGGCTGCCTTCACACTTGCGTTTGTGTCTGCATGCAGACGGCATGCAGGCGCAAATGCAGGCAAATGCAGCCCATACTAATGTGAACGCAGCGGAGAATCTCCACATGCGTTCACATTAGTATGGTGCCTGGGCAGCCAATCAGCTGTCTCTGGGGGCGGTTGGGAGGAGGAGATCAGCGGCAGAGATCTCCTCCCGGCACAGCTGATCTCCCGCCGGTGTCAGCGGGGAGGAACAGCTGATCAGACAGCTGTTTAAATCTCCCGCGCTGACACCGAATAGGGTGATATCAGTGCAGGAGATATGAAACAGCTGATCGCTGCTTCAAATCTCCCGCACCGACATCACCTATTCGGTGTCAGCGCGGGAGATTTAAACAGCTGTCAGATCAGCTGTTTCTCCCTGCTGACACCAGCGGGAGATCAGCTGTGGCTCTGCATGATCTCCCGGTGGAGTAAAGTTGAATTGGACTCTGTTGTCCTTCTTGCGGTGCCCGGAGGGCTCAGCAGCAGCTCAGCAGAGGGGTAAGAACTGCAACACAATCCTCATCACTACTGCCCTCCCTCACCATCTTCCTTCATCGCTGCCCTGAGGTAATAGCTCCACCTGTAGGGAGCTGCACCACACTCAGCTGCACCCATCATCGCCTCAGCGGCCGGCTTGCAGCGCCGGTACCACAATTTACCGGGAACTACAGGTGGCGTCACGATCCACTGTAAATAACCCCTTTCCCCATCATCAACATCCCCTCAAATGATCACCGGGATCCCGTCCACCCATGACTCCCTGTTCACCAGACCCGGTGTCAGAGTACCCCTAGCCCTGGCCGCATCACAAGCCTCTATCCACATAAGATATGTGGTTAGTTTTCTTAATTGTTTAGAACAACCTCTCTCTCTACCTAAGTAGAATTGATGGTGTGTTGGAGACAAATGGTGATCACATCAAATATTGATTTCATTTAGCTTTCTCATTTGTTCACTCACCTTGCAGTTCCAATTGATAAATGTAAATACTAGGAGGCAGTATTGTGTTTATATCATAGAAAGCCATTTAATTTTATACACTCAGAGCAACAGTCCTAATGAGTTAGATATTTGCTAAATTCATTTCAATGTATGATTAAAAGTTTTTTTGTATGAAAAAAAGGATTCCAGCCCTTTAATTCCAGGTCTATTTTACTGTTGTATCTGCAGCAGGGGTGGACTTTCCTTCCTTCAGGGAAGACACAGGAAGGAAAGTCCTGAATTACACGCCGCCACATCGTGGTCTTTTCAAGGCAACAAGCACAATTTGTGTCCGATGCCTGCCTGTTCCTACCTTCCTGTGGCCGCGTGTAAATGTACCATAAGAGAGGAATAATGCACACAGTGCTGTTAAAGAACACTGGATGTGTCATGGAATAGGGTTACTAAACTTAGTGATGTTGCAGCTAACGGTTATGGACCACAGATTTGTCACAGGTTAGTCATAGCACTGTTCTATACCACAAGGAAAAGTGATGTAACAGCACGGTAATCAGAATGCCAGTCTATAGCATAATATAGGGGAGTTACACCAAATCATCTTGAAACAAGAGTAACAAAGACCTTGAAGTGAGAAGAAAAGTGTTGATGTCGCAGAACAAGCATTATTACATATAACAAATATAGCAATCACAGTGAACTTACACCTGAAGACTTAAGCCCCCCATATATATTGAAGGCTGTTGGGAAAACGATGGTTTAGCTGCTGGTTTAACTGGTAGCAGTTGTGTCCACCTCTCCCATACATAGGAGCACTTGTCCGCCAAGGGTTTCTGATTTCTCTATGAGAGAACTGCTGCCACACTTCTCTGATGGTGACTTATCTCAGGGAGAAGAAAAGGAACATCTTTCTAACTTTGGACATGCCAGATCCTTAACTCTCTCAACAATCAATTGTCCAGGGTCCCCATACACATTAGAGTGTTGGCTGAACCCCGGTTTGGTTGATATTAGTCTAAAGGTACCGTTACATGCTTCAATGTGATAACAATCTCACCAACAATCTCACGGGAGCACGCTCGTGACAACATCGATATTGATCATTGGTGAGATGTCACACATATGGATATCGTTCACGACGCATCAAAGAAGTGGCGAGAAGCTATCGTTCGTACAACCCAGCGAACGATTCTTGTTCAATGTAGTGAATAGGCAAAGTCGTTCACGAGATTGTTATCGCGGTGTCACACACAACGATGCAGCAGGTTGAATGAACGACGAATGACAGATTCATGAACATGTTCATAAATCTGCGATCAGCGATCGAATGATTTATCGGGGTTGTATCTCAGTGTCACAAGCAACGACGTCTTAATGATGTCGTTTCATCGACTCCAAACCCGTGATATTTGAGCGATATCGTTAAGGATATAGTAGCGTGTAAAGGTACCTTACTATATATGGGGCTTTAGATCCCACAGTTCAAACTTAATAAACAGACCCTTATAGTGGAAGTATCCTTAGAATATCATGTCAGAGAATCACAATAACACAGCACGGTCACAATATTGAGATAATAAACACTTGTAATCTCTCAAACACCTATTTGGATACTTGGCACTATGAGGCCATAGTGACCTGGTGTAACCTGAATCACCGACATAGTTAGGTCTTTGATGTCCTACTTGACTGTATTTTTTCTGCCATGCAAATCAGTCGTTTGCCTTTTACTGACAGATGCTAATATTTCACCTGCATTTAGCACCTATAAAAATCGGAGTCATTCATCCAGCATGCCAAGCGAAGCATAAAGCATCTAAAACAAGACATGAAATGAAATGATTACGTTTGTGACTTTATTATATCTCAGCAGCTGGTTAGTGATTCATGTTTATAGATCTGAAGCTTGCAAAACCTCAGTATAATTGAACATATAATTTTCAGCAAACTGTATGAAGGTAATAAAAGCGAAGCATTATTTCACTCTAATTGATTGATCATAGAAATTGTAATTACAACCAGCATCTACTAGTCACTATTCTCATTTCACGAATCTATAAGATATCACTGCCTGAGGTCAAGAGGGATGTAATGTACAAGGCCAAGACAGTGATGGCATCAGTTCTATGAATCTATCATCTATATACCACTAAATTACTTATAGAAGCCATTACAACAGACCATGACACACATAGTAAATTATATATACATATTGTCATGCGGTGGATGTTTATTAATATTTTGTATATCTCTTTACAACATATTTTTATGAAGGTAAAATAGTCAGACATTTCACACTGATCTGATCCTTGGTTTTTATTCCTACTCATAGAGAGAAAATCCAATGCTAATTTATCCATACTTATGGGTTCCTGACTTCAGACAATCTCTATTTTTTAGAAGTTCCACAAAAAATAAACCTGTGGGCTGATATACGCTGCCCAAACCACATGCAGCATGAATCAGCACCTGGATGCATGGTCTCTTCCATGTGTGCATATAGGGAGAGACCTGTCAATCACCTAGAGTGGCACAGGGTCAACACGTCTGGGGGTGGCACCGTTTTAGTCTCGTCTCTGCATATTGTCACATATTGTCACCAGCAGGATCTCTCAAGCTATATCCTCTCTCTTCTTTGAAATGCCTGAGTGTTTCAGAGTAAGGAATACCTGTCTGCAATCATGAACACATGTTCTGAGTCTTGCAGCCTGTAGTTTTGACAGTATACATCAGCTGATAGGTCCCATCAACAAAAGGCAAATAACAAAGTGACATCATGCTTGAATCTCAAGCGATTAGCTTTTATATGTAGGGAAGCCTGACAGAAAATATTAACTTTCCCAGCAGATCCACCAAAGGAAAAATGAAAAGTGGTTTCATTACTCCGACAACCCCTTCTCATTCCCCATGTCTGCCCCACTGTTAAAATAAAAAAATTGCTGCTGCCCTGAAATGCCATGGCAATCGGCAAACACCAGTGTGGTGGAGGAAAGTTGGGTTTTGACTGAGGATCACCTGCCACGCTTTGAAAAAACTTATACTATATACATACCGTATATACTCGTGTATAAGCCGACCCGTGTATAAGCCGACCCCCCTACTTTTGCTCCCAAAACCTGGGAAAACCTATTGACTCGTGTATAAGCCGAGGGTGGACCCCAGCACAGGTATACAGCCCCCAGCAGTGTGGTATACAGGCCCCCTCAGTGGTATACAGCAGCCTCCCCAGTGGTAGTATACAGCAGCCTCCCCAGTGGTAGTATACAGTAGCCTCCCCAGTGGTATATACAGCAGCCCCAGAGCTGTATACAGCAGCCCCAGAGCTGTATACAGCAGCCCCAGAGGGGTATACAGCAGCCCCAGAGGGGTATATAGCAGCCCCAGAGGGGTATATAGCAGCCCCAGAGCTGTATACAGCAGCCCCAGAGCTGTATACAGCAGCCCCAGAGGGGTATACAGCAGCCCCAGAGGGGTATATAGCAGCCCCAGAGGGGTATATAGCAGCCCCAGAGGGGTATACAGCAGCCCTAGAGCTGTATACAGCAGCCCCAGAGCTGTATACAGCAGCCCCAGAGGGGTATACAGCAGCCCCAGAGGGTATACAGCAGCCCCAGAGCTGTATACAGCAGCCCCAGAGCTGTATACAACAGCCCCAGAGGGGTATACAGCAGCCCCAGAGGGGTATACAGCAGCCCCAGAGGGGTATATAGCAGCCCCAGAGGGGTATACAGCAGCCCCAGAGCTGTATACAGCAGCCCCAGAGGGGTATACAGCAGCCCCAGAGGGGTATATAGCAGCCCCAGAGAGGTATATAGCAGCCTCAGAGGGGTATATAGCAGCCCCAGAGGGGTATACAGCAGCCCCAGAGGGGTATACAGCAGCCCCAGAGGGGTATATAGCAGCCCCAGAGGGGTATATAGCAGCCCCAGAGGGGTATACAGCAGCCCCAAAGGGGTATACAGCAGCCCCAGAGGGGTATTTAGCAGCCCCAGAGGGGTATTTAGCAGCCCCAGAGGGGTATACAGCAGCTCCCGCTGTATACAGCGGTACCCGGCTGTATACAGCCCTCCCCCCTGGTATACCGGGCCCCCCCTGTGGCAACCTGTAAAGGAAGCGATGATTATACTTATCGGGTCGCTGTCGCCGACGCCGCCGTTCTGTCACCGTCCGTCACCGCGCTCCTTCCCGTCTTCATGCTTCCTTCACCGGCGCACAGAAAATGACGTCATTTCCTGTGCGACGGTGAAGGAAGCATGAAGACCAGGAGGAGCGCGGTGACGGACGGTGACAGAGCGGCGGCGTCGGCGTCGGCGACAGCGACCCGATAAGTATAATCATCGCTTCCTTTACAGGTTGCCACAGGGGGGGCCCGGTATACCACGGGGGGGGGCTGTATACAGCCGGGTATATATTTTTTTTTTTTTATTATTACCGTATATACTCGTGTATAAGCCGAGGGGGGACTTTTCAGCACATTTTTTGTGCTGAAAAACTCGGCTTATACACGAGTATATACGGTATATGTGAATGTCAATGAATAAGCATGAGCCTGTATATATATGAACATGTAGCAAATTACTGCATGTAAGTAATAAGGGGACTATTGAGATACACTGAAGTTACTTACACTTGTCTTCTCAATGTGCTCCTTCAATGAGTCGATTAATAAATCTCCGACCGGCTTCCAGCCACTGCGCACTTTCTCTGCTGCCACCAATTCTGCATCCAGATCATCCATTGCACTTTGCAAAACCCTCAATCTTTCCAAAGCTTTCTCCACTTGCTTCTGCCAGCTGACAGCCTGCGAGTTTAGGCTTTCCCACTTCTCTTTAACCTCTACTGACTGCTTCCGCATAGTTCTGGCGACTTTTTGGGCTTTCTCCTCGGGAGTTAATTCTTTAGGAAACAAAAAAAAAAACAGGCTTTATTACATCCAGTATTTAAGAGTTAAAATATGGTGTATCATTGACTAAGAGCCAAACGTGGAGCATGGCATCCAACCTGGTTATTTCTTATTTCTGTATAACTTATCAAACTAAACAAAGACAGATTGTGTTTTTTATGGACTTATAAAGGCATATTTAATCACAAAAATTAATCTGGGTTATCTGGGTCTGGGTTAACTCTATTCAAGCACTATAAGGTTGAGTACATACTGTATCTTAAAGCACCACTCAAGCATTTTTTTTATTATTGCACCACTGGAGAGGTGCTTTAAATGTAAGTCCCCTGTCCAGTGTCTTAAGGCCATGTTACACACATAGATATCTGTTCAGATATTGGTCACAGATCTCTGGTTGCAGTGAAATCATGAACACATTGTTCCATTTTGTGGCTGTGTACAAATGTAACAATGTGTCCATGATTTCACTGCAACCAGAGATCTGTGACTAATATATCTGTGTGTGTAACGTGGCCTTTATACTCACCTTCCGGCAGCTTCATCTTGTATTGCCATTGCTCCTATTGCCAAATTCTTCTCCGGTGATTTGTGACCTACCGGCAGCTCCAGTGTTTCATGGAGGACACCAGCGGTCACAACCTAATACATCTCTATGAGAGCCTTATTCTGACTCTCACAGAGATGCAGAGAAGATTATAGAAGAAACTCGCCACCAAGGAGCCAAACTTAATACTAAATGCACACAAAAAAATGCAGAGAACCTCCATTATAGAGATTGGTGCAGCCAAAGATTCAAAATGCTGATGTAACAGTCACTCAAAGCCACTGATTGGCTGTCACATCAGCATTCTGCACCTAGCCTGCATCAATCTCTATAATTGAGGTTCTCTGCATTTTTTATGTGCATTTAGTATTAGGTTTAGCTCCTCGGTAGTGAGTGTTAAGGTACCTTCACACGCTGCCATATGGCTTCCATATCGCCGGCGATTTGACGTGAGCACGCATGTTCCGGGCACTTTTTTCAGATTGCTTCGGAGCTGTCACACGTAGCAATTTCGCATGCGATCACTGGCGATTCAGCGTTCTGGAAATCGCCTGCGGAAGACCGGAAGGGATCTTCCCTTCCCACATCGCCACGTCACACGCCATAACCACATCAGTGATGTGGGCGTAGAGTTTGACCACAGCGAGGAGACAGGCGTGCCAGAGTGTGTTACACCACGCCCCTACCACTCCGATTGGCCTACACAAGTGCGTTACCACCAAGCCACCAATCGCCGCAGACGGGGGCGCAGAAAATAGCACGTTCAGGCACGCCTACGGGACGGATTCCTGAATGTCTGAGCTCGCTTTCTACATCGCTATCGCCCAATCACACGCCACTACGCACATGCGATGTGGTTTCCACATCGCTGAAATCGGGAATTGCCAGCCATCTCGCCGGAGATATGGCAGCGTGTGACGGTACCTTTATAGAGATGCATTGGGAGTTTGTGATGTAACTTCTGACTTCTGGCATCGCGGGACTAGAACAGCATAAGTAAAAGGTAAAGCCACCGGAAGATGAGTATGATACCAAATTTGGAGAACTTAGATTAAAAGTACCACTCCAGTGCTGAAAAATTAATCGCTGGCAGTTTTACCTGCATACAGTAGCATTGCTGTAGGCCCTGTGAGGCACCGCCGGCATGGTCCTCATGGCCGGGGCGCGTCACATGCAGGATCAAGGTATGATCCTGTGCACACTGGCCGGTTTGACTGTGATAATGCTGTGTGAGC
>JARQOC010000001.1:485806549-485823992 GCA_033576535.1 Allobates femoralis
GTGACCGGCAACTTCATGGCTTCATAGTGTCAAGATAATGGCGGAGAAGACCATACCTATTACTACCCCCTTTATATATACAGTTAGCTGGGCTTGGCTACCATGAACTGAACTTTTGGCCAAGCTGCTGAGCAACTTGGTCCTTGCGACTAACACACATCCATCTCGCGTTTATTAAAATGTATAAATTAGATATGAGTGGAACTTTTGATATTTTATTGTTGGCTTTGCTAAATGTCTCCTTAAAATTTTATTTGCAATGAATACATTTGCCATTGCGGTACTGAAAAGCCACCAATTAACTGTATATGGCTGGAGTCAAACTAGCGTTTTGCCCCTGGGCTTAGAGGGGTTCCATTTAAAACATAGAATTTGTCAGCATTAACGCAGCGTTACCGTAAAGGTAAGACTGCGTTAACGCTGCCAATTCATTGCTATGGCTGACAGAACCCCAGGCGCAGGTCAAACGATGGCATCTAAATGCTGGAAATTGAAATCTCGCGCTATTTCCAAGCGCATCACATGATGCCGAAGCGCACGTCATGTGATGCGCTTGGAAAAAGTGCAAGGTTTCAAACTCCAGCAGTGAGATGACGGCATTTGAGCACTCGGGGTTCCATCAGCCATAGAAATGAAATGGCAGAGTTAACGCAGTCTTACTTTTACCGTAACGCTGCGTTAATGCTGACAAATTCTATGTTTTAAACGGAACGCCTCTAAGCCCAGGGCAAAACGCTAGTTTGACCCTAGCCTATGGGAGAGTGAGAGACCAAATTAGCACCGAGGTGTTTAATATCGTCCTCCTTGTTTGAAGTAAGTAAAGAATAAGAATAAAGCTGGAGTCACACTACCGTAAAGTATCTGGTACAATATGCTAATGATACTCTGCTCAGGCTCGGCTGGGAGCATGAGCAAAGTGTCATTCTACTGTGATCTGATCCTGTGATTGGATTACAGGTGTGGAGAGGAGGGAGAGATTAATTTCTCCATCCTCTCCATTGCCAGTCTTTGCGTATATTGCACTGTACTCAGAAGACATCAGTGCAGCCTGATGTTTCACTCCCACCCATAAACTTGTATGGCTGTGAGTGAGCCAAGACTTGCTGGCAACCGCAGCATGCTGCAATTTTGTCTTCAGTCTCTTAGGAAAACATCACAGACCTGAGCTGTCTCATTGCCTAACATTAGGTTGAGAGCAATACGAGAGTCGAGCACGCTCTATGCCAGTGATGGCTAACCTATGACACGCGTGTCAGCAGTGACACGCCGAGGCGTTTCTGCTGACACACATGTCATGGCTCAGTTTTCCCCTCCACCCGCCGCCGATAACATAATTCACTCTGCTGCATTACTGTGTCGCCTTGTTCCGCCTTCAGATGCTGACACTGTGATTGCATGCAGTCAGTGTCAATCACAGCAACAGCATCCGGAGGCGGGATAATGACACTTTGATTGCCATCTTCATTCTGTGCCGCCCATGTCCTGTCTCCAGATGCTGGTGCTGTTATTGACACTGACTGCATGCAATCACAGTTTCAGCACAGCATTTGAAGGTGAGACAATGGTGGCATGGTAATGTAGCAGAGCTGATTATGTTATCAGCGTCAGGCTGCTGACACTTTCAGCATGAAGAGGAACGAGGGATAGGTGAGTTATATTGTTTATTATTTTTGTGTGTGCACCAGGATAAGGGCCATATCCAGGATGGGGGGTAATGTGCCACGATGGGGGGGGTGCTATATCCCAGTATGGGGGCTATATACCAGGGTGGGGGCCATATCCAGGATGGATTGTAATGTACCAGGATGGGGGCTATATCCAGCATAAGGGACTATATAACAGAATGGGGGCCATATCCAGGATGGGGGGTAATGTACCAGGATGGGAGGGTGCTATATTCCAGTGTGGGGGCTATATTCAGGATCAGAGGCTATATACAAGAAAATAGGGCCATATCCAGAATGGGGGGGGGGGTAATGTACCAGGATGGAGGGGTGCTATATCCCAATGTGGGGCTATATCCTGGATAAGGGGCTATATACCAGAATGGGGGCCATATCCAGGATACCTTTTTGTTATTGCAGCTACAAATATTACAAAATTATGGGTTTTTCTCAAAGTGGCACACCACGCGAGTTATACTTGTTTTTTCGGTGAATTTTGACACACCGAGCTCAAAAGGTTGACCATCACTGCTCTATGCATTACTAACTACTTTTCAGTTCAACAAGCACTCACTGGGCACTACGTGTCACAAAAGAGGAGTGGTGTAGTTCACCTGCGGTGTCACTTGATGGCTCCTGTATAATCGGTGTTGCTCGCCACTTACAGGGAAGACTTCATAACAAACAATAAATGTGAAAAAGAATGGCGGCACTCATCCATATGCGGATCTTTTTTCCTTTTAGGTCAGGCAAGAAAGATCTTCCTACAGAACATTAATCCATAAAGTCGTCATGGCTCGAGATCGCGCTGAAGGCCGATACATAAATAGATAACCTGCTCAAACAGATTAATACATTGACTCTTAGGGTGCAGTATTTTTGAAGAAAGCAAGGCACTACTGAGTTAGGTTGTGGGGTGCACAGGTAGGTTTCCACACCGTAACATATTATTCATAGACAAGGCACACCCAGTGGAATTGATTATCCGATTTCTTTATCATTTTTCAGTGCATGTATACAACGCTTCGGTGTAAACGAACACCTTCATCAGTAATGGCACTGCCTAGCATGGAGATTAAGTTATGGCATTTGCTGCTGAATCACAAATAGTTTTGCTGGCTATGTTGTCAATCTTAGTAAGTGCAGTGTCGACCAGTGTGTGCTGTGATCACTGACTAAGTGCGTAAGCCAGAAACGCGTCGAGCTGCATCTCCGCTATCATGGACTTTCATATGTTTGAATATTTTGCACAAATACAGTGATAATTTTTATTGGAGACTCCTCCCACTTTTTCTTTGTGAACATTCCCTGTTAGTTTAGTGTTAGTTTATAAATATCTACAAGGTATGGAGGCATCTTCCAGACAACAGTGCAGGTCAGAGCAGTGCATTACAGAAGCTCTGCTTAGTCTTTAGTATATCTGTCAGCAATTTGTCATCTTTCTTCATAAACAGTCAGTTTACCATCTATTACAGGGTGTTTAGGTGTTTACAGTACAATGTGCTAAAAATGAATCCAGTATAAAACTACACCATGCTCCCTTTAGTGGTGACTACAGGCAGCCAATATGTTATCACCTAAAGGGAACCTTTCATCATGAAAATGTTGTCCAATCTGCATGTATCCTATAATAGATTGGGAGGCACTGAGGAGACTGATATATAGTTTTATGAGAAAAAAATAAGTATATCCTGTGTTTTAAACACTTAATCCTCAGTTTTTTATGGGACTTTAGTCCAGTGGGCGGTCCTATCAGTGAATGAAAACGTTCTTTGTATAAGTGAGCATACAGAGATACTGTCAAACACTGATAGGACCGCCCACTGGACTGAAATCCCATAAAGAACAGAGGTATAAATCATTATAACAGGTTATACTGAATATTTTCTCAGAAATCTACATATACTCAGTTCCCTCTGCTCTTTAACATGATATCTGCATAATGGGCATTTTCATGTTGACAGATTCCCTTTACATTGATATGTATGCAGGAAATTCCGATCCCCGGACATATAAACAGATATCAGGAAATATATCAGGACAGAATAGCATAAGATCACAAGTATCAAATTTGGTACATTAGTTTATTAATTGTTATGGATTATTAAGCATGTGTATAATGTAGGTGTATGCATATACCCTTTTAAACCAGTCTGTAAATCTCTACTGGATCAAATAACCAATTATCAAACAGCTGGTAAACAAATGAAGGAAACAGCAGCTAATTCAGATGTGACTAGGAAGCAGATAATGGAAACTAATGAACATACGATTCATTATTTATTCATAACCAAGGTAGTTGCATTTTAAAACTTTAAATCACCATAGTTATCAGCATCTTACCCCAAAGAAAAGTAATTAGAAGTCCCGGCTGATAACAGGTTGTAGTAAACAGTCTATAATGTACTCTGCAATAATACATTGCTGTAATAAATGAGTAAGATGAATACAGTGAGGAGCAGTTTAATGTAATGGAAGGATTCTGACTTTCCACAGTGCACTCGGTGGTGGTTTGTCCACTTTGGCATCGTCTCTACTCCTCCAGTCATTGCTTATATGTGACATATCCAATATATTCTTTTCTTGTTATAATACATCTTAGCTTTATCTCCTGAGAGCACAGACGATTGTGCAGCCATCCGTAAAACTACAGGGAGTCAGTAGTTAGATGAAGATTAGGTAAAATAGGTAATTTACCTGCAGTTTTAAATCACAAAAGCCTACAGCACATTTCAGCAAAAAACAAAGTGAAGAAGCCCATTAAAATAAAGGTTATTTATTTAAAAAAATGATACTTTAGTCATTTTATTTTAAACCATATTTGCCCAAATTATGTTTAAAAAAATGTCTAAGCTCCATCTAGTGGTGGGTGGCGGAAGCGTGTTATTCTTTTAAGAGGTATTCTTGAGGGGGCGTGGCTTAGCCATGGCAGTGTGAAGACGCTTGTGAGAGAAGCTCCTGCAGACACAGCTTCAAATTACATCCATAGATCTACTGTAAATGGCTTCAGAACTTCAGACAGCGCACATACTATAGCTACAATAGCTATAGTATGCACGCTGCCCTCAGAGGAGCCCGGCGCCTTCATTGATAAAACTGTACAGCAGCTGACAGGAGGCGGCTGCTGTACTTAAGTGAATAAAGCATTATATGCCCACCTTTAAACGTTTAAACACACACAGAACACTTTACTTATCCCGCCGCCAGGATAAGCAAAGTATATGCGGTAACTGCATTGCTCAGGATTACACATCCTGAGCAATCCGGTTCCCGCACTGCAGATGTTACAACCGCTCCGAAAACTGCAGCCTGCATGATTTTTCACGCAGGCTGCAGAGCCGGAGGCAGAAACCGGATTGCTTATGAAGCAATCCGGTTTTTATAATAGGCTCCTATGATGAGCGTTTCTTGATCCGGTTTTGAGCTTTTTAAAAGCTCAAAACCGGATCAGGTTTTAAAAAGAAAACCAGATGTGTGACCCTAGCCTTAGCTGTTTCCTTATTATTTACTATAGCAGGGTATGTTTGCACGTTTGTTGAACGTTTTTTTTTTTTTTAGATGTGTAACCTTTATTTCTTATAACTACTTTATAACTGTGTGGCATGGAGTCTGCTAACATCTTAAGGTACCGTTACACATCGCGATATCGCAATGCAACATCGACAAAAAGTCAAGTGGTGTGGTCGTTGCAGTTGATATCATTGGTGAGTTGTGTCGTGTAAAAGGGCAATGCGACTTGAAAAAATCGTAGCTACGAATTGCAAGAAGATTGTGCAAGCACCTCAACCATACAATATTGCATATGCGACCTGGCATGATCGTGCTGTGTGAAGGCGCAACTACAATTTGGAGCGCAACTTCCCCTATTCGCTACAATGTTAATGCTTGGTCCCTGGGTTGCTTATACCCAGCGCAAAAAAGGGGCGTACAACATCCTAGTTGCGTTGCCTGCCGATATCTCCCTGTGTGACATCTACTATGAGATCTTGGACAAGTGCCAAAAACGTGCGCGCGCCTGTGAAATTGTATGCGATATCGGAACGATATTGCAACGTGTTACGGTAACCTGACACTTGTGAACAGAGATTCCAGCCCAAGCAGGCTGGACTACATTCCACAGTTCTTTTGAATTCTTAAGTTTTGTATGGATACTAGCATTTTTTATGTGATTCCACAAATTCTCAATTGGATTGAGGTCTGGGGATTGGGCTGGCCACTTCATAACATCAATCATGTTGTTCTGGAACTAACATATTGCTTGCTGGCGTTTGTGGTCGTTGTTCTGCTAGAACACCCATTTCAAGGGAATTTCTTCTTCAGTATAAGGCAAGAAACTCATCCTGGGTGCTTTATCTTACTCTTGCAATCTGAGCAAACTTTCCAGTGATAAAATCTATATATTTATTTACTTCGGACGGCTTCTCACCACTGGACGATCCGATCTGAGGCTGTCAGGGGTGAACTTGAAAGCCCCGGATCAGATTTTGGCCCCATAGTATGCTATGGGGCTTGATGGAGCCGGATAGCAGCTAACTGCCATCCAGTTTCCATCTGTCCGGGAGGACCTGGGGCAATTCGGATATTCCTCCCGGACACAAAAATGCTGCTTGCAGCATTTTTGTGTCTGGGGAGAAAAATCTCCCCAAATTGGATCCTCCCAGATCCTCCTGGATTCGGGGCAATCCGGTGCTCCCTGCGGCTGGAGATTAGCGTGAGCTACGCTGAACTTCAGCACCAGGGAGATGTCCCCTGTGAAGCGGTTCAGCACCACTTCGCAGGGGACAGCTGAGCTCGGCAGCATCCGGCTGCACACTGGACCGGAGGGCAAATATGCCCTCCGGTTCTGTTTGCAAATACGGTCCGGGGCTGTCAGGTTCACCCCTAACAGCCCCGGATCGGATTGTGCCACAGTGTGAAGCCGGCCTCACATACCATCATTAATTCCATTGTGCTTTACATACATCAGCAACACTGTCCCCATTGGGGCTCTCAATCTAAAGTCCCTACGAGCATGTCTTTAGGATGTGGGAGGAAACCAGAGAACCTGGAGGTAACCCACACAGACAGAAGAAAAAACATACAAACTCCTTGCAGATGTTGTCCTTGGTTATGAACCCAGGACCACAGTGCTACAAGACTGCAATGCTAAGCACTGAGCCACAATGCTATCCTAAAGAATCTTGGTTGTACTGTATGTCTGGGAAATACTACCCAATGCCTCAAAGACGATTTAGAGGACAGCTTGCTAAATAAAAACACTAGATCGAAGGACCACACTTCTATCTCAATTGCTATATTTCAGGTACAGTACAACCTCTTTAACCCCTTCACCCCTGGGCAATTTTCAGTATTTCTGATTTTTGTTTTTCCCTCCCCTCCCCTCCTTGGAAAAATCCAAGAGCCATAACTTTTTATTTCTCTGTCAATATAGCCATATGAGGGCTTGTTTCTTGTGGGACGAGTTGTACTTTTGAATGAAATCATTTATTTTGCCATATAGTGTACTGAAATGCAGGAAAAAAGTTCCAAGTGTGGTGAAATTGCAAAAAAGTTTGGTAAAAAGTGAGGTGTCGGTATGATGCCTCGCGTTGGTACGAGTTTGTAGATACCAAACATGTATTATTTTCACTGTTATCTAAGTGGTGAAAAAAAATTCAGATGTTTTTAAAGAAAAAAATTGCACTTTTTGTGCCATTTTCGAAGACCCGTAACATACTCATTTTACAAGATCTGGGGCAGTGTGATGGCTTATTTTTTGCGTCCTGAGTTGACATTTCTAATAATACTATTTTTGGGTAGATGTGATGTTTTAATCGGCAGTTATTGTATTTTATCACAATGTTGCGGCGAGAAAAAAAAACGTAATGTTGGCATTTGGACTTTTTTTTCCTTTACGCAATTTACACATCTGATTAATCGATTTTATATTTTGATAGAGCGGGCATTTCTGAACGTGGTGATACCAAATATGTGTTGTTTTTATTTTTTTAATGGTTTTATTTTCAATGAGGCAAAAAGGGGGTAATTTAAACTTTAATTTTTTTTTTTCATATTTGGAAAAACTATTTTTTTTCTTATTTTGCACAGCCCACTGAGGGGCCTCAGTGCTGTACTGTTCGTTTGCTTCTCTTGTCTTCAGATGAGCTGGTGCTCATCTGAAGACAGGGGCAATGATCACTCCCTGCCGGTGACCTTACTGGGAGACTGCCAGCAGGAAGTGAATCAGGACAGCTATCGGGGTCATTACAAGACCCCAGTTTGTCCAGGTAAAGCATCGAGGTCACATGATCGCATCAGGGGACCTCCAATTATGGGGGATCCGTGCCATGGGGCTTTGGTTCACTCTGTCAGTGATTGACAATGTGATTCAAAGGGTTAACAGCAGCGATCAGATCACAGATCCGATCGGTGGTGTTAGCTACACATCTCAGCTGATGAAATCAGCTGAAATGTGGAGGGGGATGCTAGGTAAGCACGTGAGCTCACATAAGGGGGCGGGGACACGGCCAAGGACGTACTATTATGTCCTTGGTGGTGAAGGGGTTAAAGGCATCTTGTGAGAGAACTAGTTCTATGTATATCATATTCTATCCATACTGTCCAGAAGATGACCATTTTTCCATGCAATTTTTGGAGCTCACCCGAACAAATATTCACAGTGTAAACAGTGACAGGATAATAGAACAATTATTATCATTGTAATGTAAGGTAATTCACCCATAAAAATCATTCCCATTCCAATAGCATTTTATTTTTAGGCGTCTTTAGAAAAGTGATATTTCCAGCTCACTAACATTTGATTAGACTTGAAATGGTGCTTGAAAAAAAGCAATCTTCCTTCTACCATACCTTTTCCATTCACGGTGCAAGTAACTCTGGTATGAATTGCTGTCCATAACCTGCCGGCGCCTAGCCTATTTGTTTTCTTGAGATTTTACTTATTGAAGCTTATTTATTCTACAGTATTGATTATCTGTGAGCGTCATTTCTCAATGTCCCAAACTACACATGGAACGATTCACATCCAACAGGCTGAGACAGCACAGTGAGCCGAGCCTCAAATCCACCATAAATTGAAGCGGAATAAAATTGTTTTAAACATTGCAATGTGATTGCCTTTACTAAAACCATGGATATAAACTAATGCTTTATACTAGATTACAAAACTTTGACAAGTTTTTTTCATAGCATATATCAACTCGTAAAATAAAGACCTAATAAAAATCTAGGACAACAAAGGGCTTAATTATGGGGCAGCATTGTTCATCAGATAGACCTTGGTCTGGGGACCCCAGCTGTAGTGTCCCCATAGTCCTGCCATCATTCAAAAATGGGAATGTCTCCTCTAATCCATCTATGATAGCAAATCTTCATGATACAAGGTAAGTACGGTATATATTTTTGCTGTCTGGTCCAGTGTCTTCATTATTTTATTTTTTTATCATTTTAGGGGTTTGATTTGGTGTTTGACTATGTTTAGATGTCTGACGTGGGGCTTCATTAATTCTGATCTAATATGAACTCATTAAAGGGATCCTGTCACCTCCAAAACGCCTCCTAAGGTAGCAAAACATGTCCCTGCAGCATCCCATCACTAATCTCACACTTCTTTTGTCTCCTAAAAGCATCCTGTGAAAGTGGAGAAAAACTTTTAATACTTACTCATTAGTGATTATAATTAGCAGGTGCCATATTCTTTAGTCACCAGGGGGTGTTGTTTAGCAGCTCCAGGATCCACCCTCTCTCTGTCTGTGCTGCTGTGAAACTGAAACTGAAGACAGGACTAACGATTTGCATTCTGTGAGTGATAGAGAGGGGAAGGGCAATGCCTGCACATCACAGCGGAACACACAGAGAGAGGGTGGATCCTGGAGCTGCAAAACAGCCCGCCTTGGTGACTAAAGAATATAGCCCCTGCTAATTATAATCACTAATGAGTGAGTATTAAAACGTTTTTATGCACTTTTACAGGATGCTTTTAGGAGATAAAAGAAGTGTGAGATTAGTGATGGGATGCTGCAGGGACATGTTTTGCTAGCTTAGGAGGCGTTTTGGAGGTGACAGGATCCCTTTAAGGTGTTTTGTGTGGTTTCTCATCAAATAAACTGCTCAATATGTTATCAAGACATTTATACTTTCACTTTGGACCTTTACCTGACCATTGAGCCTGGTCAGCAGACCAGCAAGAAAATTATTGCAATTACACTTTTTTTTATACAAATGTTTAATTTCCTTTGTGTGAATTGGAATAACATAAAAAAAACTATGAAAAAAGTGAATTTGGACATAATTTTACATAAAATCCCAAAAATTGGCCAGACAACATTGTTGGCACCTTCAACTTAATATTTGGTTTCCCACCCTTTGGAATAAATCGCTTCCTATAACCATCAACACACATCTTACAACTCTCAACTGGAAGTTTGGACCACTTTTTTTTTTGAAAACTGCTCTAGGTCTCTCATAAGGGTGACTTCTCCCAACAGCAATTTTAAGATTAGGCACAGAATGGAATAAAGTTCCAAACTCTTTGCTGGCCATTTCAGAACTTTCCAGCAATTGCTTTCCATCCATGTCTGGGGGCTTCTTGAAGTATGTTTAGAGTCAATGTCCTCCTGGAGACCCAGGACCTAGGACACAAAGCCACCTTTCTGACACTGGGCAGCACATTATGACCCAAAATCCTTAGGTAATCTTTAGATTTCACGATGCTCTGCACAGAGTCATGGCACCCAGTGCTAGAGGCTGCAAAATAGCACCAAAAATCTTTAAATCTCCACCACATTTGACTGTAGGTACTGTGTTCTTTTCTTTCTAAGCCTCATTCTGTTTTTGGTAAACAGTAGAATGATGTGTTTTACCAAAAAGCTCTCATCTGTGCAAAAGATGCTCTTTCCAGAAAAATATTGGCTCACTCATATACATTTTGGCAAACTGCAGTTTAGTATTTTTATGTCTCAGTGATGCACCCTGAGCCTACAGGACAGCTTGAATTTCTTTGGAACTTGATTGGGACTGCATATGCACTGTATGTACTATCCTGCATTGCAACCGTTCATTGATTTTTCTCTGCCATTCACATCCAGGTAAATTAGCTACAGTGCCATGGGTTGTAAACTTCTTGATCATGTTGCACACTGTGGACAAAAAAACATCAAGATCTCTGGAGATGTAACCTTGAGATAGTTAATATTTTTTAACAATTTTGGTTCTCACGTCATTAGACATTTCTCTTCCCTTTCTGTGCTCAATACTTAGCTTAGCACACAGAGACACACAATGTAAAGGAGTCAACTTCTTCCCATTTTATCTGGTTTTAGGTGAGATTTTCATGTTGCCCTCACCTGTAACTTGCTACAGGTAATTTTAAATGAGCATTACACACTTGAAAAAAAGTTGTTTACCAACACTTTTGGAAAGGTGGCAGCAATTTTGTCCTGGCCTTTTTTTGAGTATTGTGTCAAATTATGCCCAATCTGCCCTTTTTTCTGTGTTATTCCAATACACACAAAGGAAACTATGATAAAACGTGTAATTTCAATAATTTTCTTGGAGAGATACTTACCGTATATACTCGCGTATAAGCCGAGTTTTTCAGCCCAAAAATTGGGCTGAAAAGTCCCCCCTCGGCTTATACCGAGTCAGTGCCCCCCTCACAGTATGGCGCCCCTCCCCCACAGGATGGCCCCCGCATGCAGCGCTGCGCACATACATTATCTGGCTATCAGCTGTCACCTCCGGTGGCGATTCGCTGCTCCTGGCTCCGGGCTGCATCTTCCTCTGTCTTCCTGCTTGTCACATGACCGGCCGGAGTCGCGATGACGTCATCGCGATGAGCCCCGGCCACAAGCAGGAAGACACACAGGAAGATGCAGCCCGGAGCCAAGAGCAGCGAATCGCCACCGGAGGGTGACAGCTGATAGCCAGGTAATGTATGTGCGCAGCGCTGCATGCGGGGGCCATCCTGTGAGGGGGGGGGCGCCATACTGTGAGGGGGGCCTATATAATGGCACTGCTGGAGCTGGGGCTGTATACCTGTGCTGAGGACCTGCTGTATACCACACTGCTGGGGCAGTATACTATGCTGGGGACCTGCTGTATACCATCACTGCTGGGGCTGTATACTATGCTGGGGACCTGCTGTATACCACACTGCTGGGGCTGTATACCTGTGCTGGGGACCTGCTGTATACTATCACTGCTGGGGCTGTATACTATGCTGGGGACCTGCTGTATACCACACTGGTGGGACTGTATACCTGTGCTGAGGACCTGCTGTATACCACACTGCTGGGGCAGTATACTATGCTGGGGACCTGCTGTATACCACACTGCTGGGGCTGTATACTATGCTGGGGACCTGCTGTATACCACACTGCTGGGGGCTGTATACCTGTGCTGGAGTCCACCCTCGGCTTATACGCAAGTCAATACGTTTTCCCAGGTTTTGGGGGCAAAAGTAGGGGGTCCGCTTATACACGGGTCGGCTTATACACGAGTATATACGGGTAATTTTCTAGAACAATTTTAAGGGTGTCAACACTTTTGACCATGACTTTACTTCTTCTTTAGAGGCTGAGAAGATTGTAGTCTCAGACAGAAACTAGTTCCTCTTCACATAGAAAGACACCGGGTATTATAATTTCTTCTAGTGGAAATTTTGCATTTGAGACACAGAAGTCATCACTTTATGACAGATGGAAATGACCTCTGGAACCTCCATCAATTTTGTGAATAAAGGGGCAGCAGTATTGATCCAGTGATGTGACCCTGCTATAGTCCATACCTGCACAGCAGTACACAGCCACTCACTTTGCAGGAGACAGCAGCACACCTCCATTTAACTAAATTGGACTATTTGTATCTTTCCGCACAACCACGTGTAGCGCTGTTCAGCAAAAAACACTATGGGACCTTCAACCTCAGTATCAGGTGGGAGATTCTAGAGGACCAACCCCTACCAAAGGAGAGGCATATCTTAGTAATATCCCCTCAACTAATGTGATGGGAATACACCTTCAAGTAAGCATGTTTCGATTCGATGACCAAAATATTTTCTTTGTTTTTGCTCTTGTGGTTCAGTTTTCAGATTGTCTTCTATATGGGAATTCATGTTGGGAGATGTAATTGTATGACGTGAAAAACAAGGTTCCACTGCTGCACTAATGTAATGAGTAATACTGAATGACATACTGCCAGGAGAATAGTTGAACTAAATAATCCTATTTCCTATTATCAAGACTTACAGACTTGAGAAAAATCACAAGCATCTCCAATTGCAAATCCTAAAAAGTCACCTTGCATTAGCTAAGCTCCAGCTTCAAGCATTGATGGGCTTTAAAGTTTAAATGCAGCCACTACACACTGGACATGATTTGATAGCCAATCTCAAGTAACCATTCTCTGAAAAGCAATACCAGCGAGACTCAGATACAGAGGTTATAATGGCTGACCTCTATATCTGGCAGTGATAGCACCTTGTTGCAGAGGCTGTTTTCATGTAAGACCATAGATAAAGCTGTAGTATACTGTATCAGCAAGTACACAAATTAAACCAGTGCCCTGTATGGATCTGCACACATACAATGCAAGATTTCCCCTGTGAATTTAGCCCAAGGAAGCAGAAATCAAGGAATGAAAAAAAATAGTATTCTCCTTGAGCTAAAAATAAATTATTCCCGGCAAACACCTAAATCACAGCGGTATTAGAGAAAAATGTTACAAGAATTGCAAGTTTCAAATAATTACTTTTTTCCTCCTCCGACAATACCATAGCACATTGCCCATGTCAGGAACTAATTGAGAAGATGTTGGCCTTCATGCAGCTACATACCTGTAAACTACTTCTGTATATAATACTTGTGGATTGTACTAGGAAAATTGCAAAATAGTTATGAAATACTTGAAATAGAAAATACATAATATATTAAGGCTATCCAGGACAGCTATAGGTGCTAAATGGAGGCACAACATGGTATAATTAATATATACAATCCTGTCAAAAGAATCCTAATCTGAGCCTCAGATTTTGGGATTCAAGTGTAGAACAAGGCAAACTGCCAAAAATGTTGCAATACATTCTATGAAAACAGATGCTAACTTAATGTCACTAAAATTATGCAAAATGATTTGTTAGAAAAATGATCGACCATAACCTCCAGTTAGCAGTAATATATCAGCTTTCATATATTAGCTCTAGAAAACTGAAATGGAGAAGAATAGTATGTTACAGGCAATATAAACCTTTTTTTTTAAGATAATATAGATACGAGCAACACAGGCAAAAAAATCAAGCCATTGATGTCGCCTTTGTTGGTGATGACAGCGTCAAGATGCCTCCTGTATGGAGACACCTGTACTGTGTATTGCTCAGGGGTGATTTTGGCCTATTCACTCACACAAGCATTCTTTGGATCCTGAAGATTTTGTAGACTCCTATGAACTCTGATCTCCTTTCAGAATTGATCAACTGGATTTAGGTGAGATGATTGGCTGCACCATTTGAACAGAATTATTTTTCTTTCTCTGAAACTAAATGAGAGGCCCCTTGGTTGTGTGTTTGAGATCAGTGTCTTGCTGAAATGTCAACCCTTTTGTTTCATCTTTGTCACCCTGGTAAATAGCAACAGATATTCATCAAGAATGTCTTGGTACATATGACCATTCATTCTCCCTTAAATTACAGGAATTCTGCCAGGGCCGAATGGTGAAAAACAGTGCCATACCATGATTATTTCCACCTCTAAACTTCCATGTGGATACGGTCTTTTTGGGGTGCTATGCAGTGCCTTTTGGCCTCCAGTCATTGTGTATTATGGCATCCAAACAGTTCAACTTTAGGGTCATCTGACTTTACATGCACTTGAACATGCTTTTTGCTCAGTAATGGAGTTTCGCATGATGAGCATGCATATGGGCCATGGAGTACAGTACTTATTGTTTTCTTTTATATCAATTGTTCCTACTGATTCTAGGTCTTTCCACAGGTGGTTCTTGAAAAACCCTTCTGATAATTCTTTTCTCTCCTCTGTCTAAAATCGTGTGGGGATCACCTGCTTATGGCCAGTTTATGATGAAATAATGTTCTTTCCACTTCCGGATTATGGCACCAACAATGCTGGAACATTCAGTAATTTAGAAACTTTTCTGTAACCAATGTCATCAGCATGTTTTGAAACAATAAGGTTGCTAAGGTCTTGACTGGTTTTACCTATAAGATATGTTTCTTGTGTGGCACCTTGTTAATGAGACACTTTTTTATAGGCCATCAGTTGAACCAGCTTACATTATCTTTCACTAAGTGGCACAACTGCTTTCTAATTACTGATCAATTTCAGATCCCATTGCTCTCTGCATCTCTTTTCATGTGTTTAAATACTTTTTCACCGAGTCATTTCTCATTATTTCATATCACTAAATTTATGGACATGTATGCTTTTATTTCTTTGCCTGTGTGGATTGAATAGGTGGTTACCGATATCTATTGGGAAATTCATGTCAATGTGCATATACCGTATTTTTCGCATTATAAAACGCACTTTTGTTCCCCCAAATTTTGAGAGAAAGTGGGGGGTGTGTCTAATAATGTGATACAATACTCTGTTGTGCGGTGGGGAAGGGGCGGCTGTGGAGCAGTGTCCGGGGTCTGTCAGGAGGCTGCAGCAGCAGCCCTGTGGTCACGTGGGGCCGCTCATTATCTCCTGTAATTAATATGCACTGCATCCCGCTGTCAATCACCAGTGGAAGCAGCCCCTATTACAGGAGCGGGACCGCAGCCCAGCAGCTGCGGTCCTGTGTGGACAGTCAGTGCTTTCCACACAATGAAAGCGTGGAAAGCACTGACAATCCCTGGGAGCACGATCATACTAACCCCTCTCCTCGCTCCCTGCCATCCGCGCCATCCCCGCTGTCTTTGCCAGCGTCCGAGTCCTCTGAGCGTTGCTGCAGAGTGACATCATCACCTGCACGCTGCTCACAGGACCCGGATGCCAACACAGCACAGAGAGTGGGGATAGCGAGGAGAAGGGAGCGAGGAGAAGGGTGAGTATGATATTGTTTATTATTTTAAGTGTGCGGCAGCATGGGGGACAGTGCCAGCATTATGGGGGTACAGTGTAACAACATGGGGACAGTGCTGCATGGGGACAGTGCCACATGGGGACAGTGCCAGCATTGTGGGGGAAGTGCCAGCATGAGGACAGTGCCAGCATGGGGGACAGTGCCAGCATGGGGACTGTGCCAGCATGGGGGACAGTGCCAGCATGGGGACATTACCACCATGATGACAGTGCCAGCATGGGGGACAGCACAAGCATGGGGACAGTGCCAGCATTGGGGGGGGGGGGAGCAGTTCCAGCATGGGGACAGGGCCACATGGGGACAGTGCCAGCATGGAGAGGACAGTGCCAGCATGGTGAGGACAGTGCCAGAATGTTGAGGACAGTGCCACATGGAGGGACTGTGCCAGCATGGGGAAACTGTGCCAGCATGGGGGGGACTGTGCCAGCATGGGGGATTGTGCAAACATGGGGGGACAGTGTACCAACATGGAGGACTCTGCCAGGATGGGGGGACAGTGAGCCAACATGAAGGCTATGTGTACCAGCATGGGGGATATATATACCAGGTTGGAGGATATATACTGATTGTAAGACAGACACTGGCATTATAAAGCGAACCCCATTTAACATTAAAAATTATTTTTTTCCTCTTTTCCTTCATCAGATGTGGGTGTGTGTCTTATAATCCGTAACGTCTTATAAAGCGAAAAATATGGGTATATACTGGATACAAGTTTGATGTGTCTCATTACCATCTTCCCACTGAAAAAAATAAAGTTGGATCCAAAATGGCCACCATGGTCATCACCCATCTGGAAAAGTTTTCCACTCCCACATACTAATGTGCCACAAATAGGAAGTTGATATTACCAACCATTCCCATTTTATTTAGGTGCATCCGTATAAATGGCCCACCCTGTAAAATATATACCGTATTTTTCGCTTTATAAGACGCACCGGATTATAAGACGCACCCCCAAATTTGGTGAAGGAAATGAGAAAAAAATAGTTTTTAATGTTAAATGGGGTCCGTCTTATAATGCCAGTGTCCGTCTTACAATCAGTATATATGTCCCTAATCCTGGTACATAAACCCCCCAATTCTGGTATATATATCCCTCATCCTGGCATATATGTCTCTCATCCTGGTATGTATATTGCTTATCCTGGTATATATGCCCCCCCATTCTGTATATATGGCCCCCATTCTGTATATAGGCCCCCATCCTGTATATATGCCCCCAACCTGTGTATATGTCCCCATCCTGTGTATATGCCCCCATCCTGTGTATATGCCCCCTCATCCTGTGTATATGCCCCTCATCCTGTGTATATGCCCCTCATCCTTTGTATATGCCCCCCATCCTGTGTATGTGCCCCCCCATCCTGTGTATGTGCCCCCCCATCCTGTGTATGTGCCCCCCCATCCTGTGTATGTGCCCCCTCATCCTGTGTATGTGCCCCCTCATCCTGTGTATGTGCCCCCTCATGCTGTGTATGTGCCCCCTCATGCTGTGTATGTGCCCCCTCATCCCCAACCCTTTGATTATGCTATATGGCATCTTCCCCCCCAGACCCCCATTGCTCACCGAGGGGGGTACAGCTGCTCAGCGGGGGTGCTGGAGGGAGGTTCTCGTGGGTGGGGGACACAGCTGCAGGACCAGAGCAAGCAGAGATGTACCGGCGGCAGTAAGCGGTGGGCGCCGCCATGTTTTTGTG